>CAUYQV010145296.1:0-16293 GCA_963574575.1 Galagoides demidoff | reverse complement strand
CTGTGATCCCAGCTACTTGGGAGGCAGAGGCAGGAGACTCGCTTGAGCCCAGGAGTTGGAGGTTGCTATGAGCTGTGATGCCATGGCACTCTACCCAGGGGGATAGCTTGAGGCTCTGTCTCAAAAAAAAAAAAAAAAAATAGGACAATAAAATCTCTTTAAAAAAATTAATGTGATGCAATTTTTTTTTTTTTGCACACTTTCAGCTGTTAAGGATTCTCTTTTAATGGATGCCAGATTACAGAAAAAGTCATTAAGGCTCTAGTTAAAAAGCAGGGTAATGGGGAATAATGTTAAACGTCTCATTTAAATATTACCTTACATTTATGCACCATATACCGGCTGACAGAGTGCATTCTTAAATGTTATTTGTATTATGTTATTTAATATTTTCATCAAGTGCCCATTGGACTAGGCATTGCCTCTGTTTACCAGTTGAGTAAACTGAGGTCCAGAGGCATTAAGTGATCTGTTAATGGGCACAGAGTAAATTACACAACCATCCTTCCAGTTTCAAGTATCATGTTCTTTGTGAAACAGCACAACTCTAAGAAAACATTTTGAAAATATTTTTGTCCCCTCCTCTTGTTTCAGACCTCATCTATTGTAGAGCAAAGCTTATCACAAATAGACCTTTCTCCACATGATTTGATTTCCAGTATCTTGAGCTGAAAGAGTTAATACTATGTGTGTACTGTACGGTTATGAAAAGATCATCAAATGACTGTATTTTCAGGAGCTATCATTCTCTCACACTTTGAAAAAGAAATTATCCACCTACCAGAGTCAAATGATCAGGAGCAGAAGCGTGAAGGCACTCCAGACATAAAGGACTCACATGGTACTACTGGTGAAATTGGACTTCCGCAGCCTGAAGGTTCATCAGGCTGGGTTTGAGAAATCTACAGATAAGGTGGCATCAGAGATCCGTGTCTGGTGTCTCAGGGCAGCAGCTGTTGCTCCACATTCTACAGGAAACATTTAGAAAGAACCTTAATAGAAAGTTCCTTCTGTATTTCTGGGGTGGAATGACTGAGGTTGACAGATTTTCACTCTAATTTGAGTTGGCTGCCGATTTGTGGACAATCCAAAAGGAATCTAGTAAGTGTTTCCTGAGGTGGAGAGCAAAGGCACAGGCAACTGCATAAACAGAGCCTTCATCCCCGCAGTAACTCAGGAACTCCCTGTGGATTTTCTTCACCTTCTTCTCTTTAAAGCCTTTGAGTTGCAGGAAAAGAACGTGGGACTCACATAACCTCTTCATCAGTTCTTTGAGTTTGGAACAATTATATACTTTCTGAGCTGTGATTACCTTATTTTTAAAGTGTGGGCCATAAAGACTATGGTGGGGAGGTGTTGTGAAAATGCACAGAGATAATGTATATAAAACCCTAGTGACTAGTACTAAATATGTGCTTAATAACTGCTATTTTAATGGTTTTCTTCCAGCCTGCACTGATTATTCCCTTTTCTGAATGCCTGTATCACATACTGTACATTCCCCCGTATTTCTATAAAGATAACTCTGTCTCTTTCACTAAGGGGTAAAGCAAGAGTATCTTATGCACCTGCAGGATTTGACACAATGCAGGAACTAATTTGAGGAAACACCATGAAACCTCCTTAAGTCAACAGGCTGTGCATTGTGTAACAGCTTGGTTAGTGGTAAAACACCCTGAGGAGTGTGGCCCATGTGATAAAAAAGGCTATTTGGTGGCCGATAAAAATCTGACAAATTGAATTCGGATTGCCAGAGTAAATTAAGAAGGCCAACATTCCTAAAATAAATTGGCAGCCAAGCTGTGGTTTCTCCAAATTATCTTAAGTCTTTCGAATATTGGTCTTTGAATGACTTTGACGTAAGTCAACATTAAATGGAAAGGTAAAATTAGAAATGAAATCTTAGCAGGGAATTCCAATGTTGTCCCTGTTGCCACAGTTTTGAATCTCATCTTCATTCACTTTGGAATGTTAATGCCAATCCTTTGGTTCAGAAAAGGTCCAGTGTATTTTTCCTATTCCTTTGTTAAAACTATTACTATTTGGATGTATTTTCTTCTAATTGTTGTTAATGAATAGATGTATCTTTTTAAAATGTAGCTTTATTGTTTTTAGCATTTTAGCAAATATTTTCCTCAGTATTGAAAAGTTATAGCATCATTTTAATGTTTGCAATATTCGTTAGCCGTCTCCTGAATTTTGGACATTTATACATTTTTTAATATTTTAAAGTAAATGTTGCCTCGGCGTAGATTCTCATCTCCCCTTATCTGACTGTATATTTTGGCTAATGGGATTTCTAGGTCTAGCCAAATGAAAAAAAAAAAATCTTAAAATCTTGATTCACATCTCTGTAAATAGTCTCAAAGACTGAACTAATTTACACTCCATCAACAGACTGCTATTTGGTGGTGGAGTAGGATGTTAAGGTACAGGACAAAATGAATTTCATGATTTTACTGAGGAAAAAATATGTTTATATTGTTGTATGATTGTTTTAATACTGCTTTATCTGATTACTTTTTTTTTCTTTATCCATATCTATTATCCATTAGCTATTTGTATTTCTTCGATTGTAAATTTCCTGGTCAGGTTCTCCTGATGGCATAGTGTATTTTTTTGTTGTTGTTACTTGGTTAATTAATATAAAGTTTATTTCTTTTTCAGATTAGATCTCCTCTCCATTTCAATGTTAATATGAAGAATTTTGTTTTTACATTAAATCTTTTTTTCTATTTCAGTATTAGATACACTGAATACATCTTTCTAAAAGTTCTTTACCCAGAGAATGTTTCAATTTTTGACTGACTATATGATACATAAATATCATTAACTTCAGTGATAAAAAATATATAATAAAAATAAGGAGAAAAGTCTCCTCAACAATTCAGGAGGCAGTGATTATAACTTAACAGTGGAGATTTCCTAGGATTCTGGGCAGAAAGCTCCCTTTTTCCTGTTTCACATGCTTTGAAAATTCTAAAACTATGAAATATTACTTATGTAAATTTCATTCATCTTACTTCTTTGACCCCCTTTCTAACCAGCACATATAAATTATAGGCTGAATTATTTAGTGCATTACTTGTTGTAAAGAAAACATTTTTTCTCATTTATGTATCAATTTGTTCCTATTTTAAAGGAAACAACAAATAATATGCAAATCTCCTATTTACTGTTTCTTGGAAACTGTTAGGCACCAAAGCTCACGTTTAGTTTTGACAGTGCAACGGTTTTCAGGGCAAGGTTTGATTCAGGAGGTCCTTCAAAGTCACACCTGTCCGTTTCTCTACCGTGCATATCCCCAAGCCAGCACAGGTACCTGTGGCGCTGAGAACTGCGCCCAGCAGGAGGGCGCTGGCCTCTCCAGGCCCCGCCCCTTCAATAACAGGTCGCACTTGCAGCACGGAAAGGAGGACCAGGAGTGCCGGGGTTGAGACTGCAGTCATCATGCTGGGGTCCTGAGGGCTGAAGGTTCCAAGGAAATGGTTTATAGATATAATCATTCTATCAGACTTGAAATTTTTCCTTTTCTGGAGCTCTGGATCAGAAGCTAAAGCTAAGAAGTTCTATGTGACACAGCTTTCCAAGGAAGCAGCCATTACAGGAATCCATAGTGTTTTGTTGTTTTTTTCTTTTTTTTGAGACTGAGTTTCACTTTGTCACCCTCAGTAGAGTGCTGTACAATCGTAGCTCACAGCAACCTCAAACTCCTGGGCTCCAGCAATCTCCTTGCCTCAGCCTCCCGAGTAGCTGGGACTGCAGGTGCTCACTACCCCACCTGGCTATTTTTATAGACAGAGTCTCACTCTTGCTAAGGTTGGCCTCAGCTAAGGTGAGCTCAAGCAATTCACCCAACTAGGCCTCCCAGACTGCTAGGATTACAGGTGTGAGCAACCACACCCAGCCTAAGGCATAATGGTTTTATAACAAATTACATTCATTAGTTTTGGGGTAACAGTTCTTTTCTACCTACATATCAGATTACTATACTTTTATTTCTTATATGTATTGGATGAAAATTGACATTTAAATGTATAGGTATTTTTAGCTACATTGCTTCTATTTTAAGTATAAAAAACAATGTATTTTTAAAAATTAGCATCTACATAATAAGAGAAAAAAGATTGTAAATTGCCCAGGGAGTAAGTACTGTTTACATCTTACATGTTTCCTTTCAGTCTTTTTTCTATGTATGGAAATTTAAAAAAAAAATATATATATATAAAACCACAGTCCCTAGGACAGAGTTTAGAGTTTCACATCCTTTTCTCATTGTCTGCGTTGGTACATGTAGCACATTCCCAGTCAATGATTTCCAATTAATTCCCAATTAAATATCCTTTGAAAGCGTAATTTTTAATAGTTACATAAAATTAATGTGCCAATTCATTAACAGACATTTATATAGTTTCTAAATATTTACTTTTGGGAGGCGCCTGTGGCTCAGTGAGTAGAGCACTGGCCCCATATACTGAGGGTGGTGAGTTCAAACCTGGCCCTGGCCAAACTGCAACAAAAAAATAGCTAGGCATTGTGGTGGGCACCTGTAGTCCCAGCTACTCGGGAGGCTGAGGCAAGAGAATTGCCTAAGCCCAAGAGCTGGAGGTTGCTATGAGCTGTGATGCCTCATCACTCTACCAAGGGCGATAAAGTAAGACTCTGTCTCTAAAAAAAAAATAAAAAATAAATATTTACTTTTAATGTAGTATGGAAAAAATAGAATCTTAGAGATATAATCCCTGGACTAACACACATGATCATAAACAGGGCAAAATAGCTTTCTCTAGAAAGGGGTAGCCTGTATTCTAGCAGAATGTGAAAGTGTCAGTCTCACATTGAGTGTTACATTATCATACATAATTTTAAATAAGAATCTGCTTCTTTGGTAGATTTAATTACGCATTGGCTTTCTGCCTTGCTGCTCTTTAATATCAAAGTTTAACATTTATTAGTACATTTAAGTTTATTGATTATTTGCCTCTTTTGTGGCACATATGTTCATATTTTTACATGGACACATTTTTTGACTTTTATTATTTTAAGAGCTCTTAATATAGAGGATATTAACCTATGATGGCTATTCAAGTATTTTTTTTTTTAGTTTGTCATCTACTGTTACAATTTTTGTTTATGTTCAGAATTATAAAAGCTGTTTAGTTATATATTAATCTCCTTTAAGCTTTTTTCCATTGTTTTTAATTTAAAAGTCTTTGACTACGCTGAAATTAATTAACTATCCACCCATTTTTTCTGTTTTTAAATGTTTTTTTCTCAACTAACTCTTAAAATATTTTTCTTTGGAAACTAAAAATGTACTAAGATGATACTATAATAATTACCAAATATGTATTCTTTTCTCCCTAACTTTATTGAGGCATAGTTGACAAACAAAAATTATATATCTTTAAGTTGTATATTGGGACATTTTGATATGTGTATTAATGTGAAATGATTACCATGATCAAGCTAATTAGCATATCCATCACCACATAGTCACCTTTTTTGTGTGTGTGTGGTGGCAATACTTAAGATGTACTCTCTTACCAGATTTCAAGTATGTAATATGTTATTATTAACTATAGTCACTTTAGGCTTCTAAAACTTACTTTATAACTGAAACTTTGTATCCTTTGACACCCATCTCCCCATTTTCCCAACTTCCTGACCCCTGGTAACCATCCTACTACTCTGTTGTATTTATTTTTTGAAGAATCAATGTCTTGTCAGCATCTGAATTCTACATATTGTCTTCAGATTTATTTGTGGTTCATTAATTCTTAAAGTAAATGCAATTTGCTGTGAATCCATCAATTGCATTTTAAATTTTATTACATTTGTATTCTTAATAGTTTTTTGTTTGTTTTTCCCCTAAATCTACCTAACCAAGTTTGATACTTTCTTGTTACTTGTTTATATTTTTCAGTACTCTTTGTTGTTTTTTTAGGGACCTTATGCATTCTTATCTTACATTCTGCATATAAAATTTCCAACATCTGGGCCATGCCTGTGGCTCAAAGGAGTAGGGCACCAGCCCCATATGCCGGAGGTGGTGGGTTCAACCCCAGCCCCAGCCAAAAATGGCAAATATATATATATATTCCAACATTTGACTTTTATTCTTTTGAGTCTATTCTGAAAATATGGTTGCTCCAATGGTTATCATCTTTCTTATTGAAATGATCACTTCACATAAGCTTAGGCATGCTAATTGCTCTGAGGTTTTAGTAATGCTAACTACTAAAAATGAATGCCAATACAAAGTTAGGCCATTTAATTTTCTTTAAAAACACAATTGCTTAATAAAATGCTTTTTAAATAAACTTAAAAGAATTCAGTGTCATCATGGATCTGTGGATTGTTGTCAAATTGATATAAAAAGTAGAAAATATGACTGAAACATGTTCCTTCCACTTTAGAAGTTGATTCATTGGAATTACAGTGATTTAGCCTCTTGACGAACCCCTAAAACTTTTGCTATTAGAAGAATAGCATTCAATCTCATTGAGGGGAGAATTTATAGCATTGTATCTGGGAAGAAATGTACATGGATTTTATAAAATGTGCTAAAGCTTGCACAGTGGTAGAAATGACAATTTTTGATTAACAAATTGTCAGCATGGGGCACATTCCCTCAATTTTCAGCAATTTAATATCCCAGCATTAATCAGCTTTTGTAGAATACCACCCACTGTTCGTACCTCAGCTAGGAAGGCAGTAATGAAGAATCGTAGAATTAACATTAAATCAGAGATCATGCTGACTGGAGTTTCTTATTTTGTGTGAAGATGGCTTTTTTATTATTTAGGAATTGGTCAAAACATGCTGTGCCCTCATTAAACGACTGCTATGAGTGCTTTCTTTCAGGACAATAAATGGCATTAATAAGTTGGCAGGCCTCCCACCAAGTAGACCTTTGATGTATGTTTTGTGAGTGCATTAATATAAAATCAAAATTACAGAACGTGGGGAGTGTTCTTTACTCATAATTGTCTTTTTCTGGAAAGGAAAATAAATCAAACTCCCAGGAAGCTTGAACCGTTTATAAAATAATGACTTTTATTTTTATAAATTGGTTTAATTCAGCCATTTCTTTATTACTTATTAGGTTAGCACAATGTGTGAAGCACCACAGGGGCTAAACAGATGCATAAGCATAGCTCTGCCGTGAAAGAGCTCACAATCATCACGCATACTCCATTGTTTGACCCACACATTTTTACTCAGGTCTGTGAAATTGAATAGATATGTCGCTATTATTTGTATGTGAGTGTGACACTGTAAGATAATTAATTGCCTTGTGCTTTTTTTAGTACTGATGCTAGAGGTTGCCAGTTCCTCACTTCTGGCATTTGTGGTTTATCTCTGTACCAAACATACATTTCAGAAAGGCTTTGTATAGTCCATACATTTTTCAGAAAGGCTTCTCAAAGTTAGGTTATATAATGTATAGATTGTCCCCTTGAGAGAGAACAAAATGAATTGATTGATATGGGATGGGATATTGTGATCCGGGTAATTCTGTTATTGGCCATAACAATGAGTAGTTCCATGGAGCAGACGAGGTGTGAAATGGAAGTTCACACTGATGTAGTTCAGAGAAGAGGGCCAGCCCGTGAATTGTTGAGTAGAGTGGGTTAGTAATTTGTGATTAAAACCTTGAACAGAAGGTCTGGGCAAGGTGGGGATTGTGACTGTGCTTTAGAGAGTACCTAAACTTCCTAAAATTTTAAGTATCATTTTTTATTTAAGAAGCTGTGTGTTATCTTGAGGAGATAATCTCTACCCTTTACTGGATTCTTCAAGAGACCTGTGAACTCTCCCCCCATCCAAAGTTATGAAGCATTGGCTTAGGGCAGTTAGGTGAACTTACTCTAAAAGTCTACTTACTTTACTGTCTACTTACTCTAAATAGTAAATATTTTAGGCTTTGAAGTATATACAAATATACTAAGTGGCTGTGGATGTGTCCCAATAAAACGTTATTTACAAAACAGGGTTTCCCTGGAGGCCATCTCTGACTTCAAACTTAGGCTATGACTTGGTAATATCAATGACAAATAGCTATGTCATTTCTTTCATGTTGAGGTTTAATTTACATAGGATAAAATGAACACATCTTGAATATACAACTTGTTGAATTTTTATGTACACATACACCCACATATCCGCCACCCAGATCAAGATATAGAACATTTTCATCATCCTGGAACATCCCCTTATGTCCCTGTCCAGTCACCCTTCACTCAGGCATGTGGTCTACACCCTTACCTTGTGCCTTGGGTGAGAGCTTACCAATCTCCCTTCCTCTTTCCCTCTCCCTTCTATACCCTTCCCTCTTCTCTCAACTTGAATTTATTTGTGTTTTTCTCTCACATGGGAGTATAGTTGTTTATTAATTGGTTTTGTATTAGTATTGTGTACATTGGATACTTGCTTTTCCATTCTTATGATACTTTACTAAGAAGAATGTTTTTCAACTCCAGCCAGGTAAATACAAAAGATGTAGTCTCCATCTTTTCTTATGGCTAAATAGTATTCCGTGGTATACATATACCACAGTTTATTAATCTATTCATGTGTTGATGGGCACTTGGGTTGATTCCATATCTTAGCATTTGTGAATTGAACTGCAATGAACACTCTATGGTAAAATGATTTTTTTCCTTCTGGGTAGAAGCAAGTGATGGGATTGTGGGATCAAATGGAAGGTCCACCGTTAGCTCTTTGAGGATTCTCCATGTTTCTTTCCAAATATAGCTACACATTAAAAATATTATACCTCTTGATCAGGTAGGCCTTATCCCAGGGATGCTTGGTTGGTTCAACATATGTAAATCCATAAATGTAATTTACCAAGAATTTAATCATTTGGGAAATTAAAAATGGTTTGGTTAGAGGAAGCAAAAAATTATGGGATTTGTCACTGATATTTTCATTTTATGGGAAGAAAATGGTAAAATGAAATAATTATTTGTGGTTTGAATTAATTGATACCGTCAAGTATATATCTGTGTGGTATCACACAAATAGCAGACATGTTGCTTATCAAGTGTTCTGTGGTTGCATGCAGCATTTTGAATAAAGGCTCTCTAAAATTGATCTATATCTATTTATTGCATGGACCAATTCAAAGTTTCTTGCAATATCTTTCCTTTTCTTTACAGACACTATGAAAAGGTGACTCTAAGATAATTTCTTCTTTTTGAATTTTCTCTGTTGATTGGCTTATAGTTATGATTTGTGGATCTTTTTTTGTTTTTAAGGATTCTTATTTCTTCAAACAAGAATAATGAATTTGGGAAAAAGAGTTTTCTCAAGCAAAAAGTTGTTTTGTGAAAATTTAAGGAAATGCTTGCATAAAGCTAATAGCTAGCATATGCCTAAAGAAAAATCCATCTATTTCAAAATTAATATATATTCCTTTCTCTTCTGCCTGTAAGTCTTAGAACAAGATTCTGAGCACTGTGTTTGGAGGAGTCTTTTATCAGCGTGGCACAGATAGAAATGTCATCTTGACCTTGTTTCTGAGAGATGTTTTAACCTCACTAATTAAGTAACCTCCACTGTTATTCAGTGAAACTCTCTTGAGAGAGAAGGGCCTTTGATTGGGGAAATTCCCTAATTGGATAGGACTTTTCATCATAAAATAGTCATAACATGTTGATTATAGTTTTACCATTAGGAATTCCATTTTTTAACGTAAATGTATTACAATAAGAATTTGATTAATCTAAGTCAATATTAGCCTGGAGATATTTGGAACCCGTGACAAGATCAAGTCACCCTAGGAACCCATGGGTCTAAGAAAGAGGATGGGCCATTCAATCATGTTCATAAAAATAATATTGTAAAACAGAATAACAGTAGAGTGTTTTTATATAAAGCAATTCTCTAGTGATTACTAGTATCTAATAGTTTCTTCTATGTCTTTCAACCTTCATTTTAAAATTTTTATTATTCAAATACTCATGAATACACATAAGAATAATTGTATAATGAATTCCCTGTACCCATCAGCCAGCTTTAGTAATGATCAATATTATTTATTGTTGTATCATCTATCCCCTTGACTTTTTCGTTTGTTTGCTTCACTCATTTAAGAAGAATCCTGGATATAGTATTTCATCCATAAATACTTCAGTATTCACCTTTGTCAATCTATTTTTTTATTCTGTTAAAATATCTGTAGATACTAACATATACCCCTTTATAGTCTTAAAATACATTATCTTTTTCTTAGGTCATCACAAAAAAATTGGTATATATTATCATTAATGTTGAGCAGGTTAAGGGAAAAAACCCTGAGGTTCCAAGGGGCTAAATGACATTCTCGGCGACTACTGAATAGTGACAACAGGTTTCAATCTGGGGCCTCCCAAAAATACATAACTCAGTTTCACAGTGTGTAGGGTATATGACCCTGTCAAGTAAAATCCTGCTGCCTTGGGTATGTGACCTCGACTGCTCTAAGCAGTTGAAAAAAAGCTCCCTTCTTTTAATTTTGTGATACCTTGGGACCAACTACAGGAGGTTGAGGGTAGCCTGAGGGAAGTGGCCAGTGGAGATGTATATTAATCATGTCTTTTTATTCTGATGTTTTGATGTCTGGGGTCTTGTTAACTTCTGGTTTCTTCACAGCCGACTCATGAGCTTGCAACTTATGCCAAAAAGACAACATATTACTTAACTATATTCCCTGAGGTCTTACTATGACCTGAAGTTTTCTAGGAGGAAGTACACAAAACACATATTTAAGTAGTAACCTGAGTCAGACAAATAAAAGTTTGAAAAATATCCTCTAGTGGAAGATCACTGCTTACTGGAAAGACTGTCCCTCCCAGTGCTAGCCAGGGCTTGGGAGACTGCAACTGTGCTTTTCATGTGCAAACCAATCAGTCCAGAGCTTCTGCCCCCATACCTCCCTTATTTACTAGGCTCACAGTTGCAGGCCCCTATCCACCTGTCCTAATAAATAGAAAACTGGGGAGAATCTGTGTGCCCTAGAGCCTGCTGGAATTACTCTGATTCTTCAATCCTACACCTGCTTACCTTGCTTTACTTCCTTCTTCCTTCTGGAGGGAACCACATGTTTTCTTTCACTCCCTCTGACTGACCAGTGCTTCCCCTATGGTCCTGCGTACTGTAGCAAACCCCCTCCTCTGGGGAGCTATGAGGATAAGAAATCATCTTTTCAGTGACTGCCATCTCTTGATCTGTTGACTTTACCATCCTATCCCATATTTACCATACCTGGATAATAAGAAAACCTCTATTCTAATACAAGAAGGTGGGAGAATGAGTAAAAACTTTGGTACCTAACATTCTAGAATGGAGATTTTCAATGGGTATGCCATGGCACACTGGTATGCCCTGAGAAAAATCTTAGGTGTGCTATGAACATTTTTAAAGATCATTAATTAACTTGTTTTCGAAAGAAGTTCAAAGCATGGTAAGTATATTCTTTTTATTGACTCTTTTTTTGTTTTGGTCAACATAATGGAAGTGTGCTGGAGACCAAAGGCTGTGAAAAGACAGCATTGAGGGACAGGGCGGGAGGTCAACAGCATGTGGAAGACATCTTCACTGGCAGGGGCAGACCTAGTGAGTGGATGGTGATCATTCAGTTATCCTGATGGCATCCTGAATTCTGCAGGGGTGGGGGGGTTGTGTTATGAATGTAACTCTAACATTTGCACTGCCCAAGGTCTATAGGAAGGCAACATTCCCTTTCACTCTGAAGTTGATGCCTCCTCTTATTTTTTCCCTCAGGCCCCCATCCCTGCTGGGCCTGCATATTCCAGCCTGGCTTGCAATAGTCAGCAGAAAAGGGCTGTATTTGAGGCTTTCAGTACCCGGTTTTACCTTAAGTGTTTCCTCTTCTCTGGTCCCAGTTCTCAAGCTATCTCTTGCATTTCCAGCCCAGAGAAAATATTAGGTCGCTCAGAGACCTCAGAGCTCTTTAAATCCAATATTCTCTGGCTTGGCGCCTGTGGCTCAAGCGGCTAAGGCACCAGCCACATACATCTAAGGTGGCAGGTTTGAATCCAGCCCACGGGCCCACCAAGCAACAATGATGGCTGCAACAACAAAAAAAAAAAAGCCGGGCATTGTGGCGGGCACCTGTGGTCCCAGCTACTTGGGAGGTGGAGGCAGGAGACTCGCTTGAGCCCAGGAGTTGCAGGTTGCTGTGATCTGTGATGCCACGGCACCCTACCCAGGGGGAGAGCTTGAGGTTGTCTCAAAAAAAAAAATAATAATATGGTAGCTACCATTTATTGAGAACTTCCAAGAAACTGTACAAAGCATGATTAGTTCATTACCTTCTCATCTTCCCTGAAAAGCAGCATTATCCCCAATTTACAGATACAATGACTGAGGTCCCAGGAGTTGAAAGATATAGTGCAGGTCAAAAAGCTAGTAAGGTTGGATCATGACCTATTACCACTATATCCCATCGGCTTCCTTCTACATGGAAGGAGAGGGGAGTCTAATTTTCCTTCCACATATAATTATTCCAAAGCTGACATGACAATGACATGGGCTGATTTTCAAAAATTAAATGATGATTCTCAGAATAGTCTTTGAATATTGAGTGGAGAGTCCTTCTGCCTGAGAATAGATTATGATTGTGTGATGTTTGTAAATTTCTGATCCTGTTCGGTTGCAAGCCAGAGAAAGGATGCTTTGATGTAAGCAGCCAAATGAAAACGTTTGGGAGCCCAGTTTTTTCTTTTACTAGCTTCTTCCTGGGCTCCAGAAGGTTCTCACTGTGAATGCAGCTCTGAATGAAATAACAAAAAAATAATTCTACATTTCCCTTTATTTTTAATAAAAATGTCAAGTTCTGGGAAGCAATTCTCCATTAAAAATTGACAGTTTGCTCTCAGCTTGCTTGGTGATATATATAGATATGTTTGGGGAAACTCTTTCACAAACTCAAACTTCTGGGAAGAAATAAGCTCTCGTTTTTAGTCTCTTTTTACTCAAAACAGCAAATTCACACAACAACAATACCTTAACTTTATTCAGTGTTTAGGTATTTGCTTTTAATTCATGAAGAACTCTTAAGTTAGCATTATGTATGTTGTGTTGGATTACTCAATATCTTTTTTTTTTTTGAGACAGAGCCTCAAGCTGTCCCCCTGGGTAGAGTGCCGTGGCATCACAGGTCACAGCAACCTCCAACTACTGGGCTCAAGCGAGTCTCCTGCCTTTGCCTCCCAAGTAGCTGGGACCACAGGCACCCACTACAACACCCACCATTTTTGCTTGTAGCCTTCATTGTTGTTTTGGTGGGCCCAGGCTGGATTTGAACCTGTCACCTTAGATGTATGTGGCTGGTGCCTTAGCCACTTGAGCCATAGGTGCCAAGCCAGGATTACTCAATATCTTAAGTAACATGATAGATGCTGCCCAATTGCCTATTAGTTAAATTATTTGAATCTACTTTAATAAATGCTGTTATCAGTATAATATTTGAGATTACTTAGTTAATATAAGCATGATAAGGGATGAGCACTTCCATGACTCTCTGACTTGGTATTCCAATGCGGATTCTGTAGATTTTGGTAGGAAAACAGGCAAGTAAGATTAAGATCATAAATTTGGAGGCCAGCCTCAAAAGATCTTGGGAAGCACCCTCAGTGCTGCACAAGAAGCAAAGCATAGTTCCTGGCACATGGTTGGTACTTCATAAATTGGTGTTAATGACTGTTCTGAGACAAAGCTATAAAAGCCATCTCATAGTAAATTATGTATAAATTAAAATTTGATGAATCAAGTCTTATTTTAAATGCATCGTAAGGGCTTGTTATGTTTACAAATGATGCCTTAAATTAATTGTAAAATGAATTTTTACTTCCCAATTAGCTTGCTCTATAAATTCGACATTATCTTACATAGATTTCCTTAAAGTGGCTCACCTAAGTGTAGGGGAAAATGACTTAGCATAACATAATATATGAAACAGTGTCTGGCCTGTGATTTTCCATCTTTTTATGTTCTGGAAAATCAAAGGCTCTTTCTGTTATGTTCCCTGAAGGCAGAGCTTTGCAATAAGTTCTCAAAGAGTCACCATGGAAGAAAAACATGCTGACTTTGCCCTTGAGTCTGCAGCTTTTGGAGTCTTAAGGTTTTAGAAGTGGACTTTTATACTCACTTATGTATAGAGCATGAGTGTATATGTATTCACATTACAATGGATGGATACAGAGAATATTACAGCATAATTACCTTAATATGTTATAGATAGATAGATAGAAGATACCTAAATATGGATCTACGTAAGGACACAGATAACTAGATATAGATGTAAGGTTGGGTAAAGGATATTGAGAACTTGACTTTTCTTCCTTTGTGTGTACATATATCCACAATAGATAGGAATTCTCAGATCTTTCTCTATTATAAATTATATATTATAAATTTCTGTATTATAAATAAAAGCTTAGGTTTATATTCAGTGCCTAGAATAATCGTAGTCGCAATTAGGCAATAATTAGTAATTTTTTTGATATTAATGATATTAGGGAAATAAAATCTTCTCATCAATAGAGTAGTAAGTAGTTATAACTGTGCTGGTTAAAAATAAAAACATAATGAGCAGTGGTTATAAGTGAGAAGAAAAATCGCAAAATCTTGGGGTTGATGATAGATTAGATTTGATTTTTCCTGTTTATAAAGTTCTAGTCTGGTATATTTTGATCCTTTAATAACACTTTATTATTTTAGTGTTTTTAATTCATTTTATTCTAATAATAATTTTAAACTGAACCTATCAGGCCTAAACTTGTCATTCATTTTAGAATCTTACAGTAAATTTCTTTTTATATCATTAATCAGGTCTCTCTTCCTTACTAATAGTATTAATAGAGAACCTAGGTGCTTGGATAGGTTTCACATAATGACAAGATGACCCTAGGAAAGGTCTAGATGTGTGCTTCTAACAAAAATACAAATCAATCCACATGTGTAATTTAAAATTTTCTAGTAGCCACATTAAAAAAGGAAAAGGAAATAAGTGAAATTAATTTTAATAATACACAGTAGAAACACCATGAGTGTCCCCACCAAGGGACTGTAGCAAACTGGTCAACATACAGAGGTGAACATAAGGAACTAGGCCTACTGCACTGATATGTACATGTGGTGCATGTCCAGTCTATGAATATTAGGTCAACTAATAAGTTGACCAATGAAGGGAGGTGGTCAACTATGGAGGTTCTAATGTGTTTTATTTAAACCCACTATATGTGAAATATTATCCTTTTTAACGTGATCAATATAAAAATATTAGATCTTTTACATTCTTTTTTATGTAAAATATTCAAAATCCAGTGAGACATAGTTATACCCATAGCATGTCTCAATTTAGACCAGCCACATTTCAACTGATCAAAAGACTATAGTCTTAGACAGAGAAGGTCTGGACTGTAGGATCTTGCATGACAAGACTCTGATCTCAGGATTGTGTGTTTCAGTTTTAGTTTTTGAAACACCAGTCCCATCAAGCACCCTGAGGGAAAATAAAATAGTTTCATGTCTAAGTAAATTTAAGAAATATTGCACATTATTTTCTACATAGAGGATTATGATAGCTGCCTTACATATCAAAATTGCTAATAAATCCTGCAATAAACAAGTTTATTAAACATTGTTCAATGCAATATTATATAAATTATTTGCTTATGAGACTTTCAGTTAACATTTATTCATGAATTTATTGAAAATTAGGTGGTTATAAGATGTTAGTTTCATTTCCTGGTTTTCTATTCCATTCCAAATGTCTATGTCTCTATTTTTGTGCCAGTACCATGCTGTCTTGACTTTAGGCTTTGTAGTACAGCCTAAAAGCTAGTATGCTGATGCCCCTGGCTTTGTTTTTATTACTAAGAACTACCTTAGCTATATGGGGCTTTTTCTGGTTCCATACAAAATGCAGAATCCCTTTTTCCAAGTCTTGAAAGTACGATGTTGGTATTTTAATAGGGAGGGCATTGAATCGGTAGATTGCTTTGGGAAGTATAGACATTTGAACAATATTGATTCTTCCTAGCCACGAGCATGATATGTTCTTCCATTTGCTAATATCCTCTGCTATTTCCTTTCTTAGGGTTTCATAATTTTCTTCTTTTTTTCTTTTTTCTTTTCTTTTTTTGAGATGGAGCCTCAAGCTATCCCCCTGGGTAGAGTGCCATGGCATCACAGCTCATAGCAACCTCCAACTCCTGGGCTCAAGTGAGTGTCCTGCCTCTGCCTCCCAAGTAGCTAGGACCACAGGCGCCCGCCACA
>CAUYQV010145295.1:0-30966 GCA_963574575.1 Galagoides demidoff | reverse complement strand
TTGCTGCAATCAAAAAATGGCTGGGCGTTGTGGCGGGCGCCTATGGTCCCAGCTACTTGGGAGGCAGAGACAGGAGACTCGCTTAAGCCCAGGAGTTGGAGGTTGCTATGAGCTGTGATGCCATGGCACTCTACCCAGGGGTACAGCTTGAGGCTCCGTCTCAAAAAAAAAAAAAATATTTCTAGAAGGTCAGACAAAGGTATATTTTATCTCTGGAAGTTTTTACCACCTGAACCTGATCCTTTAATAAACATTCACAAAGTATCAATCATCCACAAAAAAGAGATATTAAATCTGTATAATAGATTTAGAAACATGATCCATGTAATTGTTAGCATTCATCTATGCTAAAATTAACTCTTACCTTACATTTTAAAATTAGGCAACAACTGTACAACTTGGAAACTTTGTTACAGGCCAACTGTGATTTTGGTAAGTTTGAATTTTGTTTAGCAGCAAAAAAGAATGCTGCCTCATTACAGTGAAATGCATGTGGGTCCATCATGGTGTAATTAGGATATCATAATAATATAGAGGAAGTGTTAAGTCAGAAGTTCACAATGTGGTGTATTTAGAATTTAGGGAAAGTAAAACATTTAAATATTGTTGTAGCTGAGATATATAGTATTTTTCCAAATCTCCAGGTCTTAAAAGTAAAACTGACTTAAGGAAGCTAAACTCCTCTGATGTCATTGATACTTCCTTTGGAGGTGGTAAGTGAGGTGGAGAACTCAAACCAGAAATCACAAGTGCTAGACTTCATGCTACCATCTTGATTTTCTTTTCTGCTTTCTATTTGCTTTTGGCTTTTAATGGATTACCAATTTTTTTGGAGTTTGGTATTGATAGACAGTGTGTTTAATGCAAGGTAGCTGCTGCTTCTTTCTAGCAGTTTTGGTGCAGTGCAATATTTAGAACTGTGGCCTGTACCTAACTAACTGTGGGCTTCACACCAATTAACAGTTCCTATCTCCCTAAGTTCCTGTGAGAATTAGATTCCATAATGCATTTAACACAGTGTGTTTTTAGTTTTGCCTGGCAACCAAAAACTACCTGGAACACACTTTTGGTCATACAGAAGTTTATTAGCTTATCAAAACAAGGGGAAATACACAAAGGAATAGTTGGGACTTCACAGGAAAAGACAGTAGGAAGGAGCTTTGCCATATGGGTGGGCTTGTGCTAGCTACCTTTAGGTAGAGCTTAAGAGGCGTAAGGATGGCATTCTGGATTGGATGTTGTTAAGCAGGGGCAGTTTGGTGTTTATGTTTTCATCTAGAATGTGGGACAAAGGGCAGCTTAGGAAGGGTCTTCGTTTGTAAAGAAGCAATAGTCATGTTAGCTGAAAGAGGAGGGATATGGGAATTTTTTTTTTTTTTTTTAGTGTATTTGTTTTGGTTTTGTGTGTGTGATTACATAGTTTTGGTGTTCAGACGTGATTGCTGAGGTTTTGTTTTTGTCTTGTTTCACCATAGTCAGAGTGGCCCAGGCTCCTTTTTTTGTATTTTATGAAAGTTGTTTATATTTAGTAGGGAATATCATGGCCTAGCTGTCAGGTATCAGACTTTTGTTTTCTTAGTATGTGATCAGTAAATGTTAAGTATTATTGTTTCATTATCATCTGAAGAGTCTCTGCTTCACTTGAGGTGTTGTGCAAGGTGCTGATGGTTCAAAGAGGAAATATATGTTGCTGAAGAGTTTGTAGTTGTTTTTTTTTTTTTTTGTGGTTTTTGGCCAAGGCTGGGTTTGAACCCACCACCTCCGGCATATGGGGCTGGCACCCTACTCCTTGAGCCACAGGAGCCGCCCAAGAGTTTGTAGTTGTGTAGGACATAGACATGCAGGCATAAGTCAGCGTGGTAAATGAGAAAGTACAGCGAGAGGCAAGTATGAGCTGGATGGAGCCAAGGGTTTCATCTGTCTATGTGCCCATCAGTAAGTGGTGCCACATCTTTGTCTGCTAGGTTCAGGAGGAATTAGCTAGGCAAAAGATTTGGGGGAAGTTCTGGGGAACAGGAAAAGTTCCAGGCAGGAAAAAACTGTATAGACAAAGACATGGAGGTGTATAAAAACATAAAAAATTTAGGGAGCATGGAATAAGTAGTAATTATGTATGGTTAGATCAAAGTGTGTGTGAGAATGAAGAATTTAGAAGGGATTAAATCACAATTGGCTTTGTAAGCCACACCAAGTCTTATTTTGAAACCCCTGGGTAGCTTGTAAAAGATTATAGTGGAAAGAACAAAGATATTGTTACTGTGTAGAATAACTTAAGTAAATTTGATTTACAGAAGGGATTTATTATGCAGGATTATTCCCTGAAGCACTAACCTATAACTACTGCAGGGGACCATTTGTTAAAATGATTATTTGTTACATTGACATTTTGGCTGTTTTTGTTGCTTAAAAAAGCCTGTGATCTGTTGGCCAAGTTAGCAACAGATTACCCATAGGTTAGCTTATCCCTGCCGTGCCATTCTGTAAGGATTTTGTTTATTAACTCACATGCTCTTAGGGTTGATTTACAGTTGAGGCAGAATAACATACAGAATTGCTAAGACTTGTTCTTAAATATATTATAGCTATTAGTGTTACCTTTTCTCAGATACTGTATTTTTTTGTCTCTAGACATTACATTTGGATTCTTCTTATGTCTTAAACATTTCTGTCCTGTTTGTTTTCATCTATCTTGAATATATGGAGTATGTATGATTGTTGTTTTTAACTTTACTGACTGCTAATTATGTCATCACTGTCATTTCTGGATGTGTCTGTATTAATTAACTTTTCTCTGGGTTCTGTGATATATGTTTCATCTTCTTTGAATATCTAATATCTTTTATTGTGTGATTGACATTGACTTTCAATGGATTTCTGGATGCTGCTTTCTAGATTTTCTTACGTTGCTTAAACTAGGTGTTAACTTATGTTATGGCTTACTATTGAGCATATATAATCCAATGGCTCTTTTTATTTTATTTATTTATTTTTTTGAGACAGAATACTACTTTGTTGCCCCTCAGTAGAGTGCTGTGATATCACAGCTCACAGCAACCTCAAAACTCTTGTTCTTAAGCAATTCTCTTGCCTCAGCCTCCCACCTGTTGGGGCTACAGGTGCCTGCCACAACGCCCACTATATTTTTGTTGTAATTGTCATTGTTGTTTAGCAGGCCCAGGCTAGGTTCGAACCCGCCAGCCCCAGTGTATGTGGCAGGTGCCCTAACCACTGAACTATGGGCACCAAGCCCGTTTTAAATTGTTTTAGGATTTTTTCAAAGCAGACTTTAGTTTAATGTTAATCTAGTCTGGTAAACTAGCCCAGTAAGGCTTCTAAGAATTCTTCCTGGTACCTGGGATATTATGAGGTTTTTTTCATGCTTGCTGGTGGGAACTTAAACTGTTCTCTCGCTTGTGTAGGCTTTGTAGGGAATTGTTTCTTGTCATTTTCTCTGGCCTTGGGTAATTTTCTCTCACGTTTGGATACATCAGTATGTAGCCAAAGACTTAACAGGGACAGTTTATACATTTCTAGAATGCTTATTTTGTATGGCTTCTTTTTTCTTTGGTACTTTTGCCCTTCAAAGTTAGATTTCTCTAAACTTACATTTTATGTCTCATCTCAGTAAACTGGGCTCTACTTGGGCTCTCTTCCCCCTATTGCAGCCTAAAACTATCTGAGTGGGAAGCTCGTACAATCGTAGGACTATCTCTCTATCTGGGATAACAGTCTTGTATTGCCGTGGGTCCAGTGCCTGAAAACTTGTTCTGTGCTGTTTTTCTTCTTTTCAAGATTAAGGTGGGAGATAGATAAATTTGATCCTTATTACTTCGTCTTGCCTAGATGCAGAAGTTCACAGCAGGTATTTTTAAGACAGTATTGCTTTTATGGGCTAATACTTGTGGAAAAGGGTGATGATATGATTTTGTTTTTATGGGTGAAATTAAGCCATAAAATGCAGTTTAAAAAACATTTGTACAACAACTCAAACTTATATTCCTGTTGGTTTTGCCATAGTTGTGGCTATGTTGTTCATTTTATTATTTTATTTTATTTATTTATTTTTTTGGAGATAGAGTCTCACTATGTTGCCCTCCCTAGAGTACTGTGATGTCACAGCTCACAGCAACCTCAAACTCTTGGGCTTAAGGGATTCTCTTTCCTTAGCCTCCCAAGTAGCTGGGACTATAAGCTCCCGCCACAACGCCCCGCTGTTTTTTTTTTTTTTTTTTTTGGTGGTGGTGGTTGTTGAAGTTGTCATTGTTTAGCTGGCCTGGGCCTGGTTTGATCTCACTAGCCTCAGTGCATGTGGCCTGTGACTTAACCACTGTGCTACAGGTGCTGAGCCCATGTTGTTCATTTTAATTGAAATTTAGAAATTCATTTCCTAGTTATTATGGATAAGAATTTATTGCCTATAATTCTCATATTTTCTCTGCCTTTGTTTTGTGATTGTCTTTACTCATTTTTCCTCTAATGGTTATCAGTGTTTTGCATTGATATCAACTACCTTTATAATTCTTGCTTAAAGTTAAGTGAGGGAAAGATGGCCTGGGATGAAATTGGGAGAAAGACAGGAACTATCAAAAGGTCATTCAAGGTCTTATAAGTCCTTGTAAGGAGTTTTGATTTTATTCTTAGTACAGCAGGAAGCCTTCTGTGTTGTGACTTGAGGGCAGCAGGAATTGGAATGCATTTTAAGCAGATTTTGTACTTAGATCATAGGGAGACAAAAGAGGATGTGAGACCTGTTAAGAGCCCTGTTGCAGTGTTTTAAGAAATTATAGAAAAAATGGGTAGTTTGAAATATATTTGGTTATAAACTTAGTTATAAACTCTGAATTAGATATGAAATTAAAGGAAGTGGAAGAATCAAAAACAACATAGGCTAGTGGTAACACCATTTAATGAAATGGAGAAAAAATGGATAGCATGAACAGGTTTTGGAAGAAATCCAAGTATGTTGTTTTTGGCACTGTCTAAGCTATCTAAGGGTAGATATTAGTTAGGCAGTTTGACATGCCGGGTCTGAATATAGATAAAACTTTTGGAGTCATTACCATGTAGAAAAAGATGTACAGAGAGAAGAGGACTCAGGACCAAGTCCTGCGGGGATCCCACGTGAGTAGTGGAATTGGGGAAGGGGCAGTAAAGAAGAGGTAGGAGGGAAGACTTACAAGGAAGAAAGAAAGACTGTCGGTCTGTGTCATTGAAGCCAGGTGAAGCCTGGGCTATTGTGAAAGCAAGTGACTTGAGGACAGGTATTATTATCCTTTAGATTGGACAACATGGGTTTCATTGGTTACCTTAATAAGAGTTTTTGAGAAGTGGTATGGGCAATAACTACGTGGGAATTAATGGAAAAAAGAATTGCTGCTGGTATGGCTTACAAAATTTTTTGTTCGCTGCCCACTGATAATAATTTGAACTGGATTAACATTATCTATTTTGGTTTCAGGGAAGATATCAACCCTACACGGCAAAGCAGACAATATTAGGCAGCAGTGTGTATTATTTCTCCATTATATTAAAGTTTTCATCTTCAGGTAGGATGTCAGCTAAATGTTTTGATAACTGAGTGAATTTCTATCTGTATATGCATCTATGGCCTGGTTGTTTATTTTATCTAACTATTTTTTAGGTACTTGAAAGTACAAAATGGTGAGAGTCACGTTCCTGTCCATCCCTATGAGGCTCTGGAGGATCAGCTTCCCTCAGCGTTGGTTGATGAGCTTCGTGGGTTACTCTTGTATATTGGGCGTCTGTCTGACCTTCCCAGTGTTAACATAGGACCATTTGTAAATCAAAACCACACTAAGGTTTGACTTGTTTCATTTAATTTTTAAGTTGTCAGCCTTTTCTCCCCACAGGGAAAATTCATGCAAGAATGAGAAAAATTAGTCAAAGATTGAAGCTCTGGAACCTAATTGTCTGAGTTGAAATTCTTGCTTCCCTCCCTTTTTTTAGTTATGTGCTTTTAGATGAGTGGCATCTCTTGTTTCTGTCTTCCCATCTGTGTGAGTCATATAGCTTCCTGGGGTTGTTGAAAGAATTAACTATCTAATATGAATAAAGTTCTTAAAACATGCTATACTCTGAACCAATAGTTAAAAATTTTAAAGCAAATAAAATAACCTTTATTTTTAAAAATTTGTATCTCATTAATAAAGGTTTGGCAAGCTGTAGTTTATATATTAAGGTAAGATTCCATAAGATCAACTTATAAAAATATACTTTTATGGCCACGTCGTTATATGTATTCTGACTTTTGAGACCTTTTTGAAACATGTTTAAGATTAAGATTTTTTTTAAACTTTTTTTAAGATTGTTTTGACTATGCTCTTTTTTTTTTGCTGTGATAATTGTTCCCTCTGAAGTTTTGTTTTTAAAAATTTTTATTGATAGCATGGCCAAGCTTGCAGATAAGTAACAGATTCTGCATATGGAGATAGGAACTTGTGAATGACAAATTATGATAATTCACAATGAGATTCCCTGAACTCTCAACCCTATCCATTATATTTGACATCACCAGCTTGAATAATATTCAGTTTTTATACACATCTTTGTTAAAATGTAAGATGTAATTAAATGTTTATATATTTCTGTGAAATTTAACAAAAACAACAAAAACTTGCATTTTAATCAGAGATCTATATATATAGTAATAAAAGTAAATAGAGTTCCAGTTGAATTCACAGGTCATGTCTAACCCATAGGAAGGAAATAGATGATTGCTTTTAATCATATCATTCTGTAAAAATTCATGGGTAGACTGTAAGGGAAGGGGTATATTCCTTTCTTTCTAGTGTCTATAAATTGGGCTGGATTTTATTTTTTGGATATCTATCAAGTACCTAAGAATAAAAGTGAATAATTTATCAAGCAACAGAAATAAAAATTTGTGGACAACGCTCCTCAAACAACGTTTTGCCTTTCATAGGCTTTTTAATTAGGCAGACTTAGAAAGATAGGCTATTTGAAGCTCAGAAGACTGATTTTGTAAAGCAAGGGAACTTAGTCTTCAATAAAAAAATCACAAAACTATTCCTTCTTGAAACAACAACAAAAAAAGCATCTTTTAAAACTATATTCATTATATTTTATCATGCTTTATATGAAAAAGTCTTGTTATAATTGGTATTTCTGATTGAGCTTCTGTCTTTTATTATTTTTTAGGAACTCTTTTAATTAGAGATATTATTTGTTGGATATTATGCTTTACAGATACAGTAGAACCTTTGTAAGTTGAGTCCCCAGTGGACAACATGAGTAGGTAGTCAACATAAGGAGCAAGGCCAGCTGTCCTGATACATACATGGGAGTGAACGTCCAGACTGAAAATGGGGTCAACTTGAGGTGGTCAGTGTTAAGGAGGTGGTCAACTGTGGAGGTTCCACTGTGATTTCTTCCATTTATCTTTTCTTTTTCACTAAGCTAACTTCCCAGGCGGATGATTTAAGTTTTTTATATAGTTATATTAGGTTATTAAGTATGAAATGTCCAATTTTCTTAAGTACTAGGATTGACAGTTGATATCTTTGACATTTTACTTTAACCCTTTGTGGGGTTTTCTTTTTTTTTTTCATCATGAAGGTACATCCTCATTCTTTTAAAAACGTTTTGGTTTGTGGTTATCTTTCAATTTTTTTTAGAGCAATTTTTGTGAAACCATGAATAAATATAAATGTGTGTTATTTTGATTGTGAGTTCCATTGTGGAACCACTACAGTGCAGATAGCTCAAGATATTAATGAACTGTTTGGCAAGAATGTGGCTAATGAATACATAGTACATCAGTGGTCTGGAAAGTTCCACTGTGGTGATTTTAATCTTGAAAATAAGCCACATTGGCAACCTGAGATGGAGGTGGATAATGAAAAAAATGCTGAAAGCTGTAGTGGAAGTCAGTCTGTCTCAACCTACACATGAATTAGCGGCCAGGTTGGATGTTGCTACTCTAACAATATTGGACCATTTGAAACAAATCGGCAAGGTAAACAAGGTGGATAGATGGGTTCCACATGAATTACGTGAGTGTCAGAAGAGGAGTCATCTAGAAACCTGCCTTTCTTTGCTGTTACAGCATAAAGGCAAGCCATTTTTGCACAGAATTGTTATGTGTGAGGGAAAAGGGATTACTTTTGACAATTGCAGATGTTCAGCACAATGGTTGATAAAGATCAAGTGCTGAACCACAGTCCAAAACTGAATATTTATCACAAAAAGTTAATGTCTCTTTGGTGGTCCAGCACTGTTACTATCCACTACCACTTTATGAAACCCATTTAGATTTACAGCAGATTTCCACTGCAACCAGTTGGAGAAAATGGTGAGGATGCTTGCAATTAAGCAGCCAAGATTGCTCAGTAGAGACAGGCCAGTTCTCTTGTAAGACAACACTGTTGCACAAAAAAACATTGCTCAAACTATAAAAACTGGACTTGGAAACTCTGTATCATCCACTGTGTTCACCAGATTTTATGCCATCTGACTACCACTTCCAGGTTTCTTTACTGCTTGCCTAAACAAGCTACTATTAAGATGGCAAAACTGTCAGAAGGTTAGGTGTATACTTAGATTAATAGTACTGCTTCTTGCTTGAAATACAACTAACTTTTGATTTGAAATTAGACATTTTAGATTTAATGACCTAATATTTGTCAATGTTTTCTTTTTTATTTGTGCTGTTTTTACAAAATATTTTGATGTTTACATTTATCTTTTTATCTCTTTAAAAATATCAAATGAAGTAGGAAATCTTAATTTTTTTGTGAATGCATAAGTTAATCCTATCTTTCATCAAATGAGTGATGCTTTTTCCTGATTTGAGATATACCACGTTATCCATTTCTCCCCTATTCTTGGTATTTGTTTATTATCTGTTCCTGTGTCAGTACTGTTATTAGTGTAGCATTTTATTTTGTTTGAAAAGGCAAGTTTCTTCGTCATTCTTTCTAGTTATTTTAATGGAACATGTATGTGCCATTGTATTTATTTTTATATTGATACTACATGTTGACTGGAGAGAGGTTATTGGTAATCCAGTACACATACAGTGCACAGTAGATAAAGGTGCTAATTTTTGAGTCAGATAGAATTGGGTTTAAATCCTAATGTGCGAATGGCGAGGTGTATTTCTTCACTTTTTTTAACTTTCATGTCTTAATGGGGATAAAGTTCTCTTGTTAAAAATTTTCATAGGAATTCCTGGGTACTCATCACGTTAAGCAAAACAGTTTTCTAGCTAAATTCTAAAATAAGTGTTTTAAGTTCTTCTACTGCCTTGCAGCTTAAGTAGAATCAGAGGTTGGTTGGAAGGGATCTTTACTATTCAAGTCAATTCAATAGTCTCTATGTGGGTCTGTCTTAACCAACATATATCCTGCTTTTAAAGATCTTTGGTGAAAGAATCCTCTAATGAACAAGACAAAGGTTTTCCCTGAGGTTTTTAATAGTGGTAGGTTAATTGGTTCTTTTTCCTGGTGTTTATGGCCAGGTTGTGACCCACTGTAAATACCTAGTGAAGAATTATTGAATTCTCACTCACAGTTGACAATGTCCTTTGCAGCTTTTCCCACCATCCTGGCATTTATTACATCTTCACTTAGATATCCACTGGCTGGTGTTAGAAATTCTTCACATGCTAGGAGAAAAACTGAGTAAGTTTGGATTTCTGATGTATGTCTTTTTTTTTAAAAACCTAAACTTTGATTGCTTTTTAAAATAATGCAAATATTAAGTGCTTTTTGTTATTTTTTAAGAAATCAAATGATAGCCAAAGTAAAAAGTGAAAGATTTACTCTGTTTTTGCAGAGAGAACTTTTGGAAGCGGCTTAGTTTTTTTTTTTTTTCTTCTTAGTGTACATATGTAGAAATTCACAGGTAGAATTTTGTTTTTGTTTCTAACACAGGTGATATCATGTAGCAGTTTTTTAACAGATCTGTTTATATATTTCTACTTTATCCATTTAAGGGCTGTGTGTTATGAGTCTGCTATATTTAGCCAATCTAGTCTATTTTTGATAAGTTGTATCAATATTTTTGATATTTCAAATTTTTCACTGAACATTTGTGTATAAATATATATCTTGTAATCTTATATAGTTATTCAATGAAATAGATTCTTAGAAGTAGAATGGCACGTTACAATTTTAACATATTTGGTGCTCTTTTACCATATATAGCAAGTCTTAGCAATTTATATAATTTATATAATTGTTAGCATGCCTTTTACTTACACGCCTGCCAATAGTGGATTCTTTGAATTATTTTTTATTTTTTGTAATTAATATGTGGAAAATTACATTTAATTTCTTTAATTTCTTTAATTTTTATGTCTTTGTTATCAATGAAGTTGAACATCTTTACATAAATTTGTTTATATTTTCTTTATTAATTACTTGTTTGTCATGTTTTGCAAATTTTCCCTTTTATGAGTTTATATATATTATAGATAATAATCCTTTCTTTCATAGATTATCTATTCACTCCTTGATCTTGCTGTATGGCTTTTTTTAAAAAATTTTTTCTTTTTGAGACAGAGTCTTACTTTGTCACCTTTAGTAGAGTGCTGTGGTGTCAAAGCTCACAGCAGCCTTGAACTCTTGGGCTCAAGTGATTATCGTGCCTCAGCATTCCCAGCAGCTGGGACTACAGGCACATACCACAATGCCCCACTATTTTTAGAGACGGGGTTTTGCTCTGACTCAGGCTGATCTTGAACTCCTGAGCTCCTGCAGTCCACCCACCTCAGCCTCCCAGGGTGCTAGGATTATAGATGTGAACTGTCATGCTAGGCCTTGTTTGGCATCTTTTAAGTTCTTTTACCAACCTTTTATTTAGGTTGTAAAGATAACACTCTAGCATCTGCTTTTCAATTGATAAATACATATATATGTCTGTATTTATATATATATATATATATATACACACACAAATGTAAACATACAGGGTGTGCACAAATATGTATGTAATTTCTTCTCTCATGTGGACTCTTTCATGTATTTCCTTAGAATAGTACTCAAATGGACTTACTCTGATATAGGTATAAATTTTTGTTATCTTTTACCTTGCTTTGCTCTATTTTATGCCACAAAACAATTGCATATGGTCAGCTTATCAGTATTTATTAAAAGAATAATGTTTTAGGCTGGGTGATGTCACTCATGCCTATAATCCTAGCTCTCTGGGAGGCTGAAGCTGGTGGATTGCTTTAGCTCAGGAGTTGGAGACCTGCCTGAGCAAGTATGAGACCCCATTATAGAGATTTGTTTCTAAAAATAGAAATAGAAAATAGAAAAACTGGCCAAACAGTTGTCCTGGTAGGCACCTGGAGACCCAGCTACTTAGGAAGCTAAAGCAAGAGGCTCCTTGAGCCCAGGAGTTTAAGTTTGCCATGAGCTATGATGATTCCATGGAATTCTACCAGCTTGATAAGAGTTTCATTATGTTGCCCTTGGTAGTGTGCTGTGGCATCACAGCTCACAGCAACCTCAAACTCCTGGGCTTAAGCAATTCTCTTGCCTCAGCCTCGCAGTACCTGGGACTACAGGCGCTGCCACAGCGCCTATTTTTTGTTGCAGTTGTTCATTGTTGTTTTAGCTGGCCTGGGTCAGATTTAAACCCACCAACTCAGTGTATATGGCTGGCGCTGAGCCACAAAGTGAGACTCCTTAAAAAAAAGAGAGAGAATTACGTTTTTAAAACTTTGTTAAAAATGTGATTAGGTGGTGACTTTTTGGTATTCCCTCTTTTTTAAACTAATATTGCATTAATACTTTTACAAGATGGACTTAATTAGAAAAAGAGAAGTTTATTAAGTGGTACCCAAGGATTGGAAACTTTTTGAGATAATACTTATCAGTGCTCATATAAGAAAATTGTGCTCAGATTCAAATTTTATTGCAGAACAGTTTAAGAAACTGTATGTGTTTCAGTTTTATTATAAAAATAGACTTTTTCTTTATAAATTAATAAAACCTAATGTCATTTTAAATCGAATTTATTTTATTACATTTTCAGAGCAAGTTATATTTGGTCATCAGTTTATGAATCTGGCAGGAGACAATTTAACCAATGTTAGCCTGTTTGAAGAACATTGTGAAAATCTACTGTGTGATTTAATATGCCTGTCCCTCAACAGGTATGACAAGGTAATGCTTTAAGAGTTTATTTGTATTTTTATACTTAAAGGTAGTATTCAGTCCTTAATGCATGTGGTTTAATCTGTAAGAATTTAACCTAAAATTTATGTGTTAATCCTTGTGATTTTATATTTTATTACTGCAGGGTGTCCCTAAAGTTGTCATACATAGGGAAAATGGGAAATTGGTAGCTAAATGTATCTTTATTTATAAAATATTCACTGTAAAATTTTGTAATGAATATTGTAAATAGAGGTATATTTAGCTACAATTTTCCATTTTCCCTATGTGTGGTGACTTTATGGCAATTTTAAGGACACCCTCTATTATGTGGCCACTGAAAGGGGGATGAATTTTCATTTAAACATTGAAAGCAGGCTGGAATTAGTATTTGGAGTAATTTTTGTTTGTTTGTTTGTTTTTTTGTTAAGACAGAGTCTCAGTTTGTCACCCTTGATAGAGTGCTATGGTATTATAGCTCACAGTAACCTCAAACTCTTGGCTCAAGTGATTCTCTTGTCTCAGCCTTCCAAGAAGCTGGGACTATAGGTGCCCACCACAGCACCTGGCTTTTTTTAGAGATGAGGTCTTGCTCTGGCTCAGGCTGCTCTTGAAACTGTGAGGTCAGGCAATCCACCCATCTGGGCCTTCCAAGTGCTAGGATTACAGGCGTGAGCAACCACGTGGCCCTTTGTTGTTTTAAAGAAAATAACCTTTCTCATCTTATCAAAAATAAGATGTTTACAAGGTGACTGAAAATTTAACTTCTCCTCTTCAGATAGAAGACACAAACCACTTATAGTCTGTTGTATTGCTGTATGTTATAATAAAATAAATGAATACTTAGCTAAAGTTATTTCAGAAATTTAAAGTAAGGATTTTGTTTGGTCTAGAGTCATGGGTTAAATTATGTGTTTTCAGTAAATTGCATTTATCATAGAATGTTTAAGAGGAACAGTGATTTGAAGGTGCTACTGAAAAATTTATTTTTTTTAACAAAATAAAATAATGAACATATTTATCACACAGCATGGTACATGCATACATTGTAGAATGGCTAAATAGTGCTAATTAATGTATGCATTGTTTCTCATCTTTATAATTTTTTTTTTATGGTGAGACTGTTTAAAATCTATTCTCTTATATGGTACATTGTTGTTAACTGTGGTCTCCATGGTGTACTTATTCCTCTTATCCAACTGAAATTTTATATCTTTTGTCCAATGTCTCCTCCTCCTCCTTCCCACCCTTTGGTAGCCATTATTACACTCTCTGCTTCTATGAGTTCCACTTTTCTAGGTTTTACATGTAAAGTAAGATTAAGTGATACACATTTTTCTGTGCCTGACTTCTTTCACTTAAAATAACATCCTACGGGTTCATCCATGTTGTTGTAAATAATAGGATTTCCTTGGTTTTAAGGCTGAATAGTATGATCATGCCCTGTATAACATTTTGGTCAGTGACACACTGCATATACGGGTAGTTTTTACCACATAGTCTAGGTGTGTAATAGCTAAAAAGCTTTAAGTACACTCTAATGGTGTTCACACAAGAATGAGATCAGTAATAATGACACTTATCTCAGAAAATTTTATCGTTAAGTGACACATGAACGTATTCCATTGTGTGTGTGTGTGTGTGTATATATATGTATATATATGTAGCATTTTCTTTATTCATCCTTTGATGGATATTTCGGTTGATTCTGTATCTTGGATATTGTGAATAATGCTGCAGTGAACATGGGAGTGCAGATACCTCTTCAAAATACTGATTTCATTTTCTTTCCTTATAGTAGGATTGCTGGATCATTTTCTTTCCATATAGTGGGATTGCTGGATAGTGTTTTGAAGAATGTCTATATTGTATTTTGTAGTGGCTGGACTATTTACATTCTTACCCATAGTGTGCAAGAGTTTTCTTTTTGTCTGCATCCTTGACAACACGTGTTATCTTTTATCTTTTTGATAGCAACTGTCTAACAGGTTATTAAGTTTTAAGTTGCATTTCTGTGATGATTAGTGATCATCACATTCTGTGATGATGGTGAACATTTTTTAATCTACCTGTTGGCTATTGGTATGTTTTCCTTTAAGAAATATATTTTAAGATTCTTTGTCCACTTTATAATCTAGGTATTTATTTTCTTGCTATTGAGTAGTTTGAGTTTCTAATATATTTTAGGTGTTAAACCCTTATCAGATTATGGTTTGCAAATATTTTCTCACATTTTTCTGTAGGTTTTCTTTTCATTTTGTTGATTGTTTTCTTTGCTCTGAAAAGTTTCCTTTTCAGTTCATATATCCCATTTGTCTGTTTTCATCTTTATTACCTATGCAATTGGGGATATCTAATAAATCATTGTCTGGACCAGAATTATACACACTAGTACAAGAAAACCCTATGTTTTCTTGTACTAGTGTTATGGTTTCAGGTGTTACACTTGAGTCTTTAACGTGCTTTGAGTCGTATATGGTGTGAAGTAAAGGTTTAAATTCGTTATTTTACATGTGGATATCTAGTTGTCCTAATACAGTTTATTTTATTTTTTATTTTAATTTTTTAGAGATAGAATCTCAGTTTCTCACCCTTGGTAGAGTGCCCTGGCGTCACATCTCAAGCAACTTCCAGCTTTTGGACTTAGGTAATTCCCTTGCCTCAGCCTCCCGAGTAGCTGGGACTACAGACGCCTGCCACAATGCCTGGCTTTTTTTTTTTTTATTAAATGATTGCTGTGTTCATTAATACAATCATGGGGTACAGTGTGGTGTTTTCATATACAATTTGAAATATTTTCATGAAACTGATTAACATAACGTTTATGTCATTTTCTTAGTTATTGTGTTCTAATTTTAGAAAGATTCACTTGTACCCTGTGAGATAAACCATGTAGGTAATCCCTCCAATCACCCTCCCTCTGCCCATCTAACCTCCTCCCCTCCCCTTGTCCTCCCTCCTCCACATATTCTTAGGCTATAATTATAATTCATAATAGGGCTGTGTACATTGGATACTTTTTTTTTCCATTCTTGAGATACTTTGCTAAGAAGAGCATTTTCCAGCTCCATCCATGTAAACATGAAGGACGTGAAGTCTCCATCTTTCTTTATGGCTGCATAGTATTCCATGGTGTACATGTACCACAATGTATTGATCCATTTGTGGATCCATGGGCACTTGGGCTTCTTTCATGGCCTGGCAATTATGAATTGGGCTACAGTAAACATTCTGATACAAATATCTTTGTTACAATGTGATTTTTCGTCTTCTGCATATATACCTAATAAAGGAATTGCAGGATCAAATGGCAGGTCTATTTTTAGTTCTCTCAGTGTTCTCCAGATGTCTTTCCAAAAGGAACGAATTAATTTTCATGAGGGAGGTTCTTATGGTGAAGGCACATCTCTGGCAGATGCAGCAAGAAATCTAAGGGGAATGAGTCGCCCTCAAATTTCCTATTAGGAAGCTTGGTGCCCGGGGCACTGTGGTGAATGAGAATTGAGGTTCAGCAGAATTCTTTTACCCTTTATCAAGACACAAAGGAAAGAATAAGCCTCCAAAACTTCTCTCAGGAATTATATTGGTTTGCCATTTCCATTATCCTTACATTTCTCAGGAGTTTAGTGTGTCTGGCAAAGGTGGAGTTAAGCAACCTGTGGGCTGCTTCAGCACTAAGAGTGGGTGTGAGCTATGACAGGGTGACCTTTGATCCCAGCCTAGATTTACCAGCTCCCATTGGTACATGGAGTCAGCTCAGCAGCTGGCCCTTTGGTGGGGGGAGCTGTTGGGTTGGGGCTTGTCGTATAAACTGGCACCCGCGTCAAAGACCAGCTTTCATAAGATTCCCCTGTTATGCGTAGCCCTGCAACAGTAGGCACATCCTTATTGTGCCAATTCAGGTTTAACCACAGACCAACCAAGCAGCCTGTGCCTTGCTGGACAAGGAGGAGCCTAACCCACTGAAGAGCTATTTTCTTTTAATAAGGAGGGAAGACTCCTTGTCAAGGGCTCTCAAGATTTCAGATTAGGACCCCATGAAGACTTTGAGTCTTGCAGGCTGTCAGGTCACTGCCCCAGCAGGTCATGTAAATAATCAAGTGATTAAATGCTGTTTTAATTTTTAATCTTTTTTTTTTTTTTTGAGACGGAGCCTCAAGCTATCCCCCTGGGTAGAGTGCCATGGCATCTCAGCTCATAGCAACCTCCAACTCCTGGGCTCAAGCGAGTCTCCTGCCTCAGCCTCCCAAGTAGCTGGGACCACAGGCGCCCGCCACAGCGCCCGACCATTTTTTGGTTGTAGCCATCATTGTTGTTTGGCGGGCCTGGGCTAGGGATTCGAACCTGCCACCTTAGGTGTACGTGGCTGACACCTTAGCCAATTGAGCCACAGGCGCCGAGCCTTAAATGCTGTTTTAATGGTACTATTCAGCAACATTTTAGTTTGAACACATTCTTAGAAAAACTAAGGGCTCCTTTTGCACAAAAATTGACAAAGTAATTTATAGAGGAAACTCACAGGTATTCAATGAATTGGATCAACGTACAGATGTTTCAAAAGCTGGGCTGAGAGAGCGGTGACTGGTACAAATAAACCTTCTTCTTAAAGATAGAGTAAAAGTAAACACAAATGAAATAGACCGTAGGGTCAATGCAGTTGAGTCATAAAAAATAAACAGTTCTTCCGGTTTGGGCTACATATAGATAAATGAATCAGAGTCTTTTCAAAAATAGTGGGATTTTAAAAATTAGTGTGTCAAGGAATCAATGCAAATGTGTTTCTGCCCATCCTCATATTTGCCTTTTCTCACTAAAATTACCTACTTCACAGGATGTGAGAATTAAATGAGATAATATGTATCTCTCTGCTTGCAGTAAGTGCTGTTAAGTTAAAATTTGAATAGCGCTTCTCTTCTCACTTCTTCCATTGGCTTTTCCATCCTCCCTTGCGTTGTGGTTTCTCACTGAGAACTGATTGTGCTGGGCTGGCGCGGAGGTGGCCCTGCTCTCCAGAACCTTTGCTCATTTCTTTACTCACCTAGTATTCACTGAGCTCCGACTGTGTTCCACGGTCTCTTCTGCTCTGGAGACAGTGTTGAGGATGAAAAAAAATCCTTGTTTATGTTTAAGGGCTACTAATACCTTAATACATAATACAATTTTGAGTACTATGAAGGGCTATAAAAAAAGACAGAGGAAGATAAGGGGGGGCTATTTCACATGGAAAGATCAGTAAAGCCTCTCTAGAGAAAGTGGCATTGGAGCAGAATCCTGATAAGGTGAGGAGCAGACCTATGGGAGGATCTAGGCAGAGTATGGGGCAGAGAAAGAGGAAACAGTATGTGCGAAGGCCCTGAGGTGAGAACAAATTTGGTGTGATCTTAGGAAAACAAAGGATCAGGAGGGCTGGAGCAAAGTGAGCTGGGGAGGAGGTTATCAGATACAGCTTGGAGTGGGAGAGGGGCGGATCACACAGGACCTTGTAGGGCATGCTAAGGAGTTTATTCACATTGTATTCTAGGATTGATGGTGAACTATTACTGGGTTTTGAGTCACAAATATAGTTTATGTGTTAAAAAAGGGATCGCTTTGGCTACTGGAGAATATAGAAGGGCAAGAGGCCAATATGGGGCTAATAGAGGGCTGGAGACGGGGCGTAACATAGACGTTAGACCTCTGGAACAGAGTGCCGGGGTTAGCAGCCTGCCTATCCCATGGAGGAGCAGTGAGAGCATGGACAAGTTAACGCCTCTACAACTCAGCTCCCTCACCTGTGAGTTGGAGTTGATATCATAGGGACGGCTATCATGTGGTGCAGCTCTGGGGCATCACCTCCTGGGAGTCCAGTGTGAATGGTACCACTCGAGTTGATAATGGTTTGTACCTCACTGGGTTGCCATAAAACTAAGTCATAAAACACATGGAAAGTGCTCAGAACACTACCCAGGACCCCAGAAGAGCTCAATAATATGAGTTATTATTTGTAGTTGAGGTGAGAGATATTTACTGAGATTGAAGTGGTCACAGTAGAGGCGGTGATAAATGAGAAAGTTTGAAATAAAATTTAAAGAGTCTGCACTGACTCCCAAAGGCACAACCCCTAGTGAGGATGGAACCCAGAGGCGTGTCTTTGCCAGGACACCGGGTGGGTTTTCTCGGGATGATTGTTTTAGAACTGGATTTATCAGTATCTTCTCACCTAAAATGAGAAGTATATGTGGTATATATTTCATGAAGTGAAATTTCAAATCCCTATTTAAGGATCAAATAAAATCTTCCGTGTAAACCACCTAACTTAGGGCGACCGTCCCAGTCACACTGTCATCCGATTACTCATGCACCAGGAGGGAACCTCCCTCATTCATTTGCTCTTGGATGTGTGAGCCGTGTCATTCCTTCTTCAAAAGTTGTAAAGGTGGGTGGTGCCTGTGGTTCAGAGGAGTAGGGCGCCAGCCCCATATGCCAGAGGTGGTGGGTTCAAACCCAGCCCTGGCCAAAAACTGAAAAAAAAAATAAAAGTTGTAAAGGTGAGACCACAGTACATTTAAAATTTTTAAAGAATGTTAGTTGTCACCATTGTCATTGTCACCATTATTGCAATCATCATCATCTGGGCAGCTCAATGTTCAGCATGATGGCTGCGTAGACCTATGACTTCACAGACGGGAGATCTCAGCAATTTCTTCCTCTTGTGAAGACAGCTAAAGAGAACAGAGGCCTTTGGGAACTACTGTTCTGGGGCCACAATGTCTCTAAGTAGGCCGGGGTTTATATCCTCAGATACCCTCAGTGGCCCCCAAAAGGCTCAGATAAGAACCAGCCCAAGCAGGAAAAGAAGCACCAGAGCATAAATACAGGCATATGATTCACAAGGCGTATGGTTCATCTTTATTTCCTTGATTTTACAGCTTATAGAACCCACGCCAACCATTTAAAGTTACAAAATTTGCCCGTTCTATTCCTTTACTCATCCCTTTGGCCCTAATGAACCTCAAAAACAAGTATTGAAGACGGCAGGGCCCCCAGCAGCTGCAGGAGCTGCAGACACCTCACCCTCTCTCAGTGCCCCAGCCAGGCAGAAGGTATGGGTAGCGGCCTCCCCCAGGTCCCAGTCAGACTGTCATCTGATTACTCATGCACCAGGAGGGAACCTCCCCGATTTATTTGCTCTTGGATGTGTGAGCCTTGTCATTCTTTCTTCAAAAGTTGTAAAGGTGAGACTGCAGCCAACAACTCCACATAAAAAGAGGCCGCCATGTTTTCCTCCTCAGGCCTGTAATGCTGTCTGCTGTGAGCCAGTCATTCTGGAATGACTCAGCCTTTCTCTCCTGTGTTAATAAGATTTTTCTGTCTTTGGTCCTGACTCAAACTGGCTCAGGGCAATGTGGGGATCACAGAAGGCGTACCTGAGTGTGTCACTGTGTAACTTACCCTTCCAGCCCATCTGTCTGCCTTCCAGATCTGGGGCAGTCCTAGCCCAGTTCACACAATGGGCGTCTGTTATTCTCTTCCCTTCCCTGGAAGGAGGCCGAGGCCGCAGTTCTCCTTTTTAATCATTCTTTAAAGGGATGATTAGTGGACTGAACTCAGAATGAGGCAGCTGAGCTCTCTTTGCATCCCTAACATGGACAACTCTTAGCTCTTCCTTGGGGGTCCACAGTATGAGAACTGATCCAGACCTGGGGTCAAAGGCACTTTCTGTTATATGAGATCAGCCTTTGTTAACTTCGGAACTTTGGGGCATATGGTCTGTGTGAATGTTGAAGCAGAGATCAGGGGCTCAACTGCAGATGGGGGAACAAGAAGTGAGAGGCAGTGACAGCATCCTGTGACAGGTTCCTCGGGCCACTGTGGCCTGCATTTGCCTGGGGGCATTCCTCTTAAGACCCTGTACCACCGTCCTCTGCAGCCCATCGTCACCAAGGCTGAGGTTGGGAGCCTGGCTCAGTGAGCAGAGATTTCTTCAGAGCACACAGAGCTGATGGGAAGTGTAGCTTCCTGCATCTGCCAGCCTGGGCTGTTCCCCTGATGGAGACTGCAACCTCCATGGACCTGGGGCGAGCCCTCCCTCCAGTGTCTTAATAGCTATCAGATGAATTGATTTAGATACTATGTAGAAGACTGTGACAACCCTGATTAATAAAACCTGCAGTGTGACCGTCCCTTTCCCTCTGCGGGCCGGAGAAGTGGCCCTGTCTGTGGCCGGAGCTCTGGAGGCCCATGGTGGATGGGAAGTGGGGGCCGATTGAGCCCAGGGCAGAAAGGAGGGGATGGCCGGTTTGCGCTGCTTGTGGAAACTCTAGGTGGGTGGTGATCCATCCTGCAAGACACCTGTTTATCCTGATGCTGGGTTAGTGGGTACTCAGGATTCCTTTTGTGACCGTTTCCATAAATGGGGTGGGCCTCAATCTTTCTGGGAAGTGCTGGGGGCAAAATGTGGCCTCCTAAAACACATTCTTATAGTTCTGTGGCTCTGGGGGGCGGAGAGGGGGGCAGAGATGGGGAAAGAATATTTTCCTGAGCTTTTATAAATGTGGTTAGGGGTTGGGGATTGGCAGTATGACTAAAGGGAGATGTCTCCCCCCATTCTGGCCCCGAAGTATGATTTTTGGAGCAAAGAGATTTGAGGGGAGGAGGAAGAGATTAGCAGAAAAAGTATGGGTATCTGGGGGGTGTGTGTGTGTGGGGTTCCCCCGTCCTTCAGGAGGACAGCTCTCATTTTGTAATCCTGTTACTTCTCCCCAACATCTTTGCTCAAAAAGCCACTGAAGATCCTCCACCGGAGGCTTATGTGGTCACTGCTCCCTTATCGCTGGCCTTATCGCTGACTGTATCCCTGCTCACATTTCACTCCCATTGCTGACTCATGGGTTGTCTTAAAAGCTGCAGTTTTTACACCCTGGCAAGATAATTTTACAACACCACGCCAGCTCTCCGAGTCTGGCTGGTTTCACTATTCGAGTTGGTGTCTATGGGAGCGATAACAACAATTCTGAAGCCAAAGTTCACAGCTCGGGTTAATGGATATTTAGGATAAAGGCCTGAGCTCTCCCTTCCCCCCAAAGTAGAACATTTAGGAAACGTTTAAATGGCACAGAAAAGATTAACTGGATTTGTCACTTTATAAAAAATTACCACTTTCAGGTTCTATATTTCAGCATTAAGATGCATGAAGTTATTTTAATAGTAATGAAACAGTGAGTCCTGGAGGCAGAGTGAGAAGGGGCTAATATTTCTAAGGTTTATTGACCATCAATCTGCCCCATGTCAGGCATGATGGGTGCCTGAACCCTCATAGAAATGGGGTGTTGAGACAGTCTGATTTACCCTCCATAGCTGGAGGAGAGGGGGCTGGCCAGGGTGCATGCCATGTTCATACTGTTGACAGAAGATGCAGCCAGGCCCAGAAGCCACATCTGAATGACCTCAGAGGCAAGCTCTTCCCACCTACCAGCCGCTCTCCACGGAACCCAGGACGTCTTCCTGCCACTGATGTTGCTTAACAATAAAAACACATTTTAGGTCGAATGGCATTATGGTTCCCAAACTTGTTGAATCCATATCATTGAACTCTCACCACAATCCTGAGTAGGAATTGTTATTAGGTAATATGGTGGACACCTGCTGTTTTTGCCTTTCCAGAATCCTCTCCTTTATCTTCTGGCACCAGCACCTTGGCTATCCTTGGGGGATCACTCTTCCTCCATCTCCAGTCCAAGTGGTTCGCCTGGGGCTGACCCCACTCACTGGCTCTCAGAGCCTGGACCCTCACCTGGCCAATGAGAGCATCTGATCTCTGTGAGTGGTTTAGGAGTGTGAACTAAAATAAAATCAAAATCTTAACCCTCCTCCCTCCTTTACCAGCTGACTGAATAGACTTGCTCTTGGCCAAGGGGATACCCTAAAACTGAGCTTCTGGGAAGAGAGGTCAGACATGCCTATCAAGTCCCCCTCCCTTGTTGGAGATGTCCTTTATAGCTTTATTAACAGGCCTAAGGCTAAGACAAGATGAACGGCAGGGCCTTAGTTTATACAAATATGGTCTGTAGCCTATCTCCAATTAACAAGGCTCTTATCTTAAGTCAAGAATTCCTTTCCACTGACTCCTGGTATATTAGGCACAGCCTAAGTCTTTCAGCCAATTGTCACCTAAAGAATTCCTAAAGCCGCCTTTGACTTGTAAGCTCCTTGGCTATGAGATGTCCTGCCTTTTCCAGCCACACCAGTGTACACCTTGATGTATTGACTCATGACTTTACCTGTAATTCCATCTCCCCGAAATGCATAAAACCAAAATAAACCCAGCCACAGAAAGTCTACTTGCTCAAAGCTTCTTGGATGTGGCTCTGGGCCATGGTCCTCAAATTCAGCTCAGAATAAATCTCTTTGTTTTGCAGAATTTGGTTTCTTTTCCATTGACGGGAGTGAGCACACGGCCAAGCTGGCCAATCAGAGCAAATGAGCCTCAACTCCTGATCTTTGGCAGAGTGATAGGAAATGGGGCTGTCAATGGAAAAAAAAAAAAACAAAACCCTAAACTCTGTAAAATAATTTAAAGAGGATTATTCCAAGCCAACTATGAGTGACTATGGCCCAGAGCCACCTCCAAGCAGCCTTAAGCAAGTGATTGGGTTACAGTTTGGTTTCATGTATTTCAGGGACACAGTTAATACATGGAAGGTGTACATTGGTTCAGCCTAAAAAAGCAGGACATCTTGGGGTGGGGGCAGATTACAGGTTATAGCCGGGTTTAAAGATTCTTTGTTTTGATATTGATTAAATGAAGTTTTGTCTAAGGGCTTGGAATGTTTTAAGGAAGTCTATTAATCAGGGACAAGCTACCATGTGGATACCCAGATTCAAGTGATCTGTTAAGTAAATTGAGAATCTGCAGGTGTGGTCCAAGCTCTCCCTGTGTAACCCCAGCTACGGGAGGGGAGCTGAGGAGACATGTCTGATCTCCCTTCTCATGGCCAGAAACTCAGCTTTAGGGTATTCCTGGGGTCCCCTTGGCTAAGAGAAGATCCATTCAGTTGACTAAGTGACTTAAGATTTTATTTTAGGGCCAGGTGTGGTGGCTCACACCTATATTCCTAGCATGCTGGGAGGCCAAAGCAGGAGGATTGGTTGTGCTCAGGAGTCTAAGACCAGCCTAAGCAAGAGTGAGACCCTATCTCTACTAAAAATAGAAAAACTATCCAGGTGTTGAGGTGGGGGCCTATAATCTCAGCTACTTGGGGGGCTGAGGCAAGAAGATCTCTTGAGCTCAAGCGTTTGAGGTTGCTGTGAGCTACAATGATGCCACAGCATTCTGTCCAGGCCACATAGACTCATTCTCAAACCAAAACAAAAACATTTATATATGTAAGAATAAATAAAAAGTAAAGATTTGATTTTAGCTCACAGGGGCCTTCCTTCTGATAGTGTTGCAAAGCCGGCAGGAAGTGCCAGTGGTTGCCTTCGCCTGCCTTGGGAAGAGCCAGTCTGAGCAATTCCAAAGGAAAGTCAAGCTGAAGGGAGAAAGGAGAGAGGTCCCTGCTGATGGTGCCTGGCACCCAAATCCAGCAGTGCTCAAAGTCCAGGCTCCCCTGGACTTTTCAGTTCATTAGGCTAAGAAATTTGCCTTTGCTTAATTAAGCTAGGTTGGGTTGGATTTCTGTCACTTTGTCATATATTATTCAAGTTATTTCTTGCCACCATCAAAGGAAATTTGCGATCACTGTTTCATCACAGTCAGCCTTACTGACCATGTATTAATTACGAATTCCACAGATACAAGAAGCATGTGGTGCCAGCGATGTTTCTTACTTTGTTATAGGGTGGTGGAGGGGGGTTGCTGATAGTAATAGTACAAAGCATTATGAAATAAAGTCCCCCCCAAACGCACTCTTTCCCTTCCCTCAGTGTCTCTCACTGGAAACTGCACGAGGGAGCAGAAGAATGGACAGAATGGGGGGAAGGAGAGGAGAGGTGTTTGGGGACATTGTTGGAAGGGAGGCACGACCTCCATGAGAAATGCGTGTTAGGCAATATTAAATGTGACCGTAGGCATTTGAGAGGTCAGGAATGAAAGTGCAGTTTTAGGTGACAGTATGTAGAGGTAAGAGGCAAAAGGGGAAGTTTCAGGACCCTATGCAAGGGGAGGGGTGCAGAGGGCTAGAGCTGCGCCATGGAGCAGACACTTAGGGTCAGAGAGGAGTTAGCAGAGAAATTCGCATAGTGCTTATCCTGTCTCTAGCACCAGTGTCTTTCAAGGGAAAACTCACAGCATAAAAACTTAGAACACAGTAGGGTGTGTTCGTGGATACATGCGATATACATCAATGTTCAGAGAATGCAGATTCTTGTTATAATATCTATTCTTCTTCCATAATTCATTCATTTCTTTTGTAGTTGAAGAAAATGTGAATGTTGAGAGCAAATTGCCTTTGGCAAGTTTGACCATAATAGTTTGTAAAGTGAAAGAGCTCAGGGAATTTCACCCCAAAATATGACTCCTTGGTATAAAGGGTATTTTGAAATAAAGGCTCCCCAGGTATTAGAGAAAAAGCCCCTTTCTATCTACATAAACCCAGACAGACTCATCAAAAAGAACACTTCAAAAAGAACAATCACCTGTCCTCTCTCAGTTATCTCAATATATTGCAGGGAAGAAGATCAAAAATGCTACCAGACTGAGCCCAATTCATTTCAAAGATAGTACCTGCCTCTCAGGTTAATTTCCAAAAAGAATCCGTTATAAGGCCATCTGTTTCCTCCCATCCATACATTCTCTCAAGTATCTAGTCATCCCTCCTAATAACCATTATTGCCCCTAAATAGAATTATATTCCTCATTTTCCCTCCTCCCTCTAAAGTGAGGCTATATAAATTTCTGGACCCCATTAAGATATTGGGTAATCACTCCTCGTGCACACAGTAAATAAATTTGTAGTTTTCTCTTATTAATCTGCCTTATTATGAGTTGATCTTTTGGTGACCCTTTCAGGGGAGAAGGGGGATTTTTCAGAATGTCTGAGAATTAAATATTTTTCACGTGTAATTTTGTATATGCTACATTTGGAATCAAAACAATACAAAATGCCCTCCTAAAAGATAGGACTGAAATGTTATTTTATTTATTTTTTGAGACAGCCTCAAGCTATCATCCTGGGTAGAGTGCTGTGGTGTCATAGCTCACAGCAACCTCCAACTCCTGGGCTCAGGTGATTCTCTTTTCTCAGCCTCCCAAGTAGCTGGGACTACAGGCGCCTGCCACAATGCCTGGCTATTTTTTGGTTGCAGCCGTCATTGTTTGGCGGGCTCAGGCTGGATTTGAACCTGCCAGCTCGGGTGTATGTGGCTGGTGCCTAAGTGGCTTGAGCCACAGGCACTAAGCCTGAAATGTTATTTTAGAAGCAGAGCCTTGTTAACCTTTTGGGTGTGTGTAGGACGTTCTGATTATTCTGAGAAGTCTGCAGCACATCGTATGAGAAGATCACACACTGATAAGGAACTGCCAATGGAAACTTGGATGTAAGAATTTTGTTTTCTTTGGCATCATGGAGCAAACCCTTATTTATCTAGAATGAGATAAAGGGACAGGGGACACATTACATTTCTAAGTTTAATACAAACGCCCTGGATTGTTGGAACAGATCGAGAGCTGTGTTATTGGGTCCGTTTGGTTCTCAAAGCATTTCATGACTCTTCCCAATGCAGTGCTCAACCTTCCCTGTCACGGGCTCTCATATGTGTTTGTTGAGGATGGCGGATGATGCCATCCTTTTTCAGCAAAACCTCCTGAAGATAAAGTCCAGATTGGCTGTGCAAAGCTCCACACCTGGTCCCAAGTCAAACACACTTTGAGGGCAGGGACCCACCAGGGGTGCTGTTGACGTTGGGGTGGATTGGTTCTCCCAGCACAGAAATGTCCCATCATTCCAGGACATTTACCATCCCTGCTCCCTCTACTAGATGTTTGCAATACCCTCCAATCCCTGTGATAACCATGACACCTCTCAAATGACCAGACGCCTGCTGTTTAAAAGGTTCCACCCCATCTACTTAGTAGATAACCCCTAGAGAGGGGGTTGTCTCTTTGGGTCTGAAGATATTAGTCTTGGGAACCTTGGAAGTTTCAAAAGCAGCAGTGTCCAGCTGCGATCTCCTGACCTCACCTTGATCCCACATCCCACATCCATTTTTGCTGAAGATGTGCAGCTTTCATCCTCTTTGGATGTCAGGCAGAAATGGAGACCTTGGCTGTTGCTGCGCCCACCATCCATCCTAGCCTTTCCTGCCAAATTACGTGAAAGGGCTCTAGAGTTGATGCCTTTGAATTAGTTTTGAGTTATTCACTGAGAAGGAAAAGTTCCAGAAATTCAGAAACTTAGGAAGTGGTGTGGAGCCCAAGACCAGCAGCTCTTCCTGAGAGACAAGAGTGGCTTCTGGGACCTTTGTTCTGGGTTTAAGTGAAAGACAGTCCCTCCCTCAGCTTGTGCAGCCACCTTTGCACTGGGAGCTCACAAAGGAAGTCTCTGGGTGCCTCCCCAGCAGGCCTTCCCACACTCTACAACCCTTCCACCCTAACCCTGCCTGCTCCCAACTGGGTCCTTTTACTTCCTGTTGTCTGGGGCCCTTGGCATTTGTGAACTTTCATAGCCGGGCTTCTGTGTTCCTGAGGGAAACTTTTTAAGGACGTTTTAGACAGGGCTTCAGTGGGAGCAGACTTGGGAATTTATCATACAGTTCTGCTATCCTAAGAGAATTAAGCTGTAGTCCCCCAAATATTTGCAAAGCCATATTGTCCCTTCCCTTGTTTATGAAAAGGATAAAACCATTCCATTTTCAAGTATACTAGATCAGCTAATCCCCGCTGAGCAGCTGCCAAGGCAGCTTGTAATTGCTTCTACGGAAGCAATAATTTATCTGGAACAGGGCAGCTACTCAGCCCTTAGGAATATAAATATTTGGACCACCAAAAGAAATTGTAGGGTCCAAGGACAGGAACGCTTGACCCGCTGAAGTTCTGCTGAAAGATCAGCAAAAGAAAGATTAATTGGAGAAAAGGCATACAAATTTCATGAGTATACGTGGGAGCCGTCAGAAGGAGGACCCAAAGACACAGGGGACATTGGTTATTTTCATGTTTAGATTTAACAAAGTTCAGAGAGCTGTGTAGAAATATGATTGGATAAAAAGGGTATGATCTAATGTGAATAGACTGAGTGGAGAAGTACAGCAAGGCCTGTCTGTCTAGACTAGTGGTTCTCAACCTGTGGGTCGCGACCTCTTTGTAACAATGAAAATACATCCTGCATATCAGATATTTATATTACAATTCATAATAGTAGCAAAATTAGTTATGAAGAAGCAATGAAAATAATTGTGTGGTGGGGGGGGTCACCGCAACATGAGGAACTGTATGTATTAAAGGGTTGCGGCATTAGGAGGCATTAGGAAGGTTGAGAACCACTGGTCTAGACGCTTGTTGGGCTCTCCTTCCATCTGGGTCAGATAATTTACAACCAGGTTTTATGCAGCATATTGTCAGGTTTTGTTGGCTGGCGTTGGGGGAATGGGGCCTTGTTTTCCATGTCTGGCCTTGGGGAAGAGGGACTCTAGTTTCTCTGGCTAGTCTTGGAGGAGAATGGGACTGAGAGACAGGAGGGCAGGAAAAGGTCAGAGAGAAACTCTGCTTTTGAGGTTGATTCTGAGGCCTTCATTCTGGGGTACTGTTTTATGAGCCCCACCAAAATGGAGAGATGAGGCCAAAGAAGTAAAAACTTTTAATTATAAATTTTTTAACCCTCCCTCCCCCCAAATAATGTTGTAGCTTCAGAGAAAAATGGAAGCTTAGAAAAGTAACAGATTGTGGTGGCATATATGGAATTAATTAATTGAATGGCTTTAAGAAGTAAAGATTTGAAAGCATTTGAATTAAGGTCCTAGAACTCGTAGCAGGTCTCTTTTGCCCTCCAAGAAGCCATGTTAATCTGGATTCTGTAGAGATCAAAGAGATTTCTTAAATTCCTTTGGGGGCAGTAAAGTGGGCTTAGCCTCCATCAGTCCCATTTGTGGGTAGAGCCTCCAAAGCCCCAGATGTGCCTGTCATTCCACCACTCCTTCTAGACCAGCACAAAGAAATCGGGGTTTGCTTCTTCAGAGACCAGGAAAGAAGCAGCTCATTTATAGATTACTATAAATGCTTGGAGAAATATATGAGCACTGTACTTAATTTTAACTTAAAAAAAAATCCATAAGACTTGTATTTCCTGTTAGAAAGCCCTGCGGAAAAGTGTGTCTAAAGATTCTGGAGAATTAATGACTGACATATGAGTAGCTTCTTAGGGACACAGGAAGAAATGTGACTCACTCAGGTCCTGCGTCAGGAAGGTGATGGGTGCCTGGAATCAAGTTCACCTACAGTTCACTGAAGCCCCCTCCTCCCTCAGATCCCTTTCAGGTCTCCTCTCTTCCATGAAGCATTGTTAACAATGACGCACAGGAGAATAAGAACAGTTTATCAGTAGTAATAATAGTAATCACTATTCCTTTAATGCATACCAGTTGCCAGGCACTATGCTAGGGGTTTAACATGATATCTACTTCTTAACAACCCAACACACTTTACATATATTACCTAGAGCTCTAATAACAAGTGAGATAGGTTTTATCAGCCTTGAGTTGGCTTAGACAGGTTGTAGTGAACCCAGGGCCACACAGCCTGTTGTGGACAGGGCTGGCATTTGGACCCTGGGCTTCGTGAGGGTGAGTGTCTTGAGGTGCACTATTTTGTGCCGTTCACAACACAGACCTCAGCCCATTCTGTAGAAGGGTCTCAGAAAATTCTTATTCATCATCTAATTCTAATTAATTATACTGTGGCATGTGTCTGTATGTGGGCACCCTGGGTAGCATAAATGGAATCTGGACACAGCCTCTGAAAGGGCTCCGGCACTGGCACCCACCAGCCATGTGCTGCCTGGCTCTCAGCTCACCCTTCCACATCTCAGAGAACACCAGGATTTAGAAACTAGAACTGGCCTTACTGTCTAGACCAATCCCTTTTATTCTACAGATGTTCCTATCTCTAAATCAATAAAGAGATGGCTGCTTTAAGTGAAGCGCAGAGAGGCTGAGTCAACCCAGGTCACACAGCTAGAGTATAGCAGGGCTGGGATATGAATGTTGGCCCCGTTCTTACCGACTCTCTTCCATTATACAACAGCAAGGCAGGCCATGAGTCAATGTGGGAGCAGAAGGGGCTCCTCCTTGCTAAACTGTGTGGCTGAGGCAGACTGACAGATCACATGCTTGCCTGGCATGGCCCAGCCTGGTGTCACTTAGTGCAGCCAGATACACATGCAGGGCAGGCTGGGAATTGGCCTGTCGGGACCCTTTTGTCTGCCAGGGGTTAGGCCTTGTCAGTGATTGACAGTGTAGACTGAGGGGGGGGGGGCGTTATCTTCCGAAAGTTTCATTCTGTGCTCTCCCTCAAAGACCCATTGCAATCTCTGTCCAAGCAAGCCACAGATTTGTAGCAGATTTCTTTAGATCAGTTGGCTTATTTTGCTTATTTCAGATCTTATCTATTCTCCCTGTCTGAACATTCCAGAATGAACTATAGGGGTGCAAATCTTGATTAGTTTTTGTCAACATGAGAATATGTAGTTGAAAATACGCTTATTTTACAAAGCACTTTCTTTGATTTGTACCAACTTTCACAAATTCACTGCTTTTTCTTCCCTGGAGGAAATTGTCCTGCACAATGTTGTGCTCTCGTCATCCCTTTACCCAAAGTAGATAGCAAACTCTTGAGCTTACGTTCTATGAAAGGCCCTGTGGGAGGTAATGAAGAACTACAAAAACAGGTCACTGTCCTCTAGGACAGTTTAGTTGTGGGAATTAATAGGAGTGGCAGGTATTGGTTAGCTCCTGGGTGCCAGGCACTGTCCAGGCACTGTGTGTAGACTCCCTCATTTACTCCATTTAGGGAGGTGGCCCTACTAGGTGAGCAACTGAGAGGCTCAGGGAGGTCTTGTGTCTTACCCAAGGTCACAACAACCATGAGTGGCCAGTCTGGTCTGTGTACCTGTGGTCCCACTCCGTGGCCACCTGACTATTGATGCTACAGCCAGCAGGTGCCACCACTTAACAGTTGCACCCAAAAGGGTGTAGACGCATGGTAGAGTCCCAATATCTTACATCTTTTGAATTCCTAACAGCCCTAGTAGTGCTGTGCTTATGGTCCAGGCTGGCTATTTCTTTCTTGATTGCACAGAAGTTGGGAGACATGTTTTGTGGCGCCCCGAGAATTTAGACCTTATAAGGAATAAAGCTCTCTATAGCTAGGATGAAATCAAGCCCAGGAACATTTCTTAGGACAGGCCGTGGCAGGCCTTGCTGAGGACCGGATTACCTGGAGCTGCCAGGCAGTGATGGCTTAGACATTTTTACATCCCATTTCCTTGAGCAACTTTACCTGTTGTACTAGAGAACCAACTTTAAGTACAGGGATCAGGATGCCCCCTACACACACACACACTCTCTCTCTCTCCCCCCCCTCTCTCCCTCTCTCTCTCTCCCTCTCTCTCTCTCCCTCTCTCTCTCCCTCTCTCTCTCCCTCTCTCTCCCTCTCTCTCACCCTCTCACCCTCTCACACTCCCTCGCCCACTCACCCCCTCTCCTCCCTCTCTCACCCACTCTCCCCCACTCTCCCCCTCCCCCCCCACTCTCCCACACCCCCCCCTCTCTCTCCCTCTCCCCCTCTCCCCCTCTCCCCCTCCCTCTCCCTCTCCCTCTCCCCCTCCCTCTCCCTCTCCCCCTCCCTCTCCCT
>CAUYQV010145291.1:0-40701 GCA_963574575.1 Galagoides demidoff | reverse complement strand
CGCCTGTGGTCCCAGCTACTTGGGAGGCGGAGGCAGGAGACTCGCTTGAGCCCAAGAGTTGGAGGTTGCTATGAGCTGTGATGCCATGGCACTCTACCCAGGGGGATAGCTTGAGGCTCCGTCTCAAAAAAAAAAAAAAATCTCTCATCAAACTGGTTAACATAACCTTCATGTCATTCTCTTAGTCATTAAGTTAAGATATTCATACTCTGCTTTTAGATTCACTTGTACCCTTGTAAGATAAACCATATAGGTGACCCCACCAATCACCCTCCCTTTCCCCATCCACCCCCCTCACCTCCTTTCTTAATTAATTTTTGTTGTATAGGAGAGGAGGTCTTTCAAAATCACTAAGTATAAATCTCTCTTCTCTAAATTTAGCAAAATAAAGATATCTATTGGAAGTTTTTGTTTGTTAGTTTTTTGGTGGGTGGAGAAAACATGACTCTAGAATTTTGCATTCTCTTGTGTCTTTCGGGGCTGTACATTTCCCTTTTATCCAACTAACTGGCAAAAGTTGTTTCGAAGTCTCTTTTTCTGGGCTTTTTCTCCTCCAGAATCTACAAAGTTTTGTTCAGATTAAATATACTATTAAGTTCTCTTCCCTGTCATCTCTTCTCTGCCCTTCTCTAATACTTTTCTAGCATTTTTAGACATAAGACAAATTATTCCTTCGGACTGTGGTTTTGGATCAACTTCAGTCTCTGTTTGCTCCCTTTTTCTCCATTTCCTGTATTTTTCTCATTTGCCTTTGCTTCATGGGGTGGGAACAATAAAGAGGACACGACGTAAGTTGGTATTACTCTCTCGCTCCTCCCCCCCTTTTCTTTTTTTCTTTGTTCAGGCAGTTTGAAATTTTGGCATTTGCTGTCTTGAAATTATGTTGAGATTTTTCTGTAGTTTTATTTCCTCTCCCTTGTTTTCTCTATTTCTAGAGAAAAGACTTGGAGGCAAAGTCCTAGAATGTCACATTGTCTTCAGGTATCTAGAAGTCCTGATATGGTAACAATTCATTTCTGAATGCATAAAAATCAAAACGTCATTAATAAGGAAAAAGGCTTAGTAAATTTAAGGGGATTAGTTGAAAAGGGGATAAAATCATGCTTGGCAGTAAAATACTACTATAAGACAAATAGTAGTATTTTAGAATCATTGCATAATTTCAATATTTTTCAGTGTTATAACTTTACAAATAGCAAAAACACTATGAAACTTCTCAAGGTAATAGCAGTAAGTTTTTTGTTTGAGGATACCTAACAGAGGTATCTGGAGGGAACTCCACCAAGTCTAATATCTTTATTAAAAGCAACCACCATACACTAGCTGTATTTCAATACCCCAAACTATACACTGAACGTTTATTTTCCTTACAACTAAATACCTCACTAATAAATGATCCACATGTTATGAATTATGAGTTAAAACTGAGATATATGGCTATCTCTCACCCAGAAAAGAAAAAGGCCCCCCAAAAGGAATGGTCATTAGAAATGCCATTAGCCATTCACCCACTCAGAAGATCTCAATTCCAGTGGGCGACATGACATTGAACTGATCTTACACTTTAAAGGGTCTATTCAACTTCATTCCAAGATTGTGGTATTTGGCATGGTTTGAAAAGAAAACATCAGGGAAAGAGGAAAGAAAAAAATAGAAATCAGATGTTTTCCTCAGTAACAGAGATTAATGAATAATTTACTCTGAAAAAGCACAAGCTAGGCAGTACCTGTGGCTCAAAGGAGTAGGGCACTGGCCTCATATACCTGAGGTGGTGGGTTTAAACCTGGCTGCAGCCAAAAACTGGAAAAAAAAAAAAAAGCACAACTAGTCTCTTGGTTATTATTATTATTATTATTATTATTTTTTTGCAGTTTTTGGCCAGGGCTGGGTTTGAACCTGCCACCTCCAGCTTATGGGACCGGCGCCCTACCCTTTTGAGCCACAGGTGCCACCCTTGGTTATTATTTGTAACATAAGGCTAGATACACTCTTTTTATCTCTTTGCAAGAATATAAGAATTTCTTCCAAACATTTAGACTTAAATTGTTTAAATCAATTAGCACTACTGAGACATTACATTATGGTAAACATACGGAAGGGAGATAACTTACTTATTATTCATCTTTCTCAGAAAGAATTTTAAGTGGCATGACCATCAGCTCTATCTTAAAGAGGCTATCTAACATGGGGATAGGCTTACAAATAGACAAAATAGAGAAAGAACAGTAATGGAGATAATGACATTATAGAAAGATAAATTACTGATAGAGTAAAATTAGATAGTGAGATGGCCTTACAGAGGACATTTACTTGAAACATGTTTTAAAATGGGTAAAATTTTTAACTAGATTTTAAAAAGGGTAAAGAACCAGAATAGACATGTTCCCAAAAAAGACATACAAATGACCAATAGTTGTATGAAAATATCACTGTTCATCAGAAAATTTCAAATCAAAATCACAGTGAGATGTCATCTTAGACTTGTTCAGATGACTATTATCAAAAGTAGAAAAATAACAAGTGTTGATGAAGATGTGAAGAACAGTGACTCTCACACTGTTAATGAGTGTAAAACTTTGTGCAGCCATTATGGAAAACATTATGATGGTTTCTTAAATCATGCAACTTTATGGCCCAGTAGTCCAGCTTCTGAGTATACAGGCATAACTTTTATAAATATTGAATAGTTGATTTCATACTACAGCATATAAATGAATGTTGCAATAAAGCGAGCCACATGACATTTTTGGTTTCTTAGTACATGTAAAAGTTGGGTTTATACTATACAAGATCTGATAATTAAGTTGATGAACTCATCCTAAAAACAGTGCTACATACCTCATTGCTGAATATCACTATGGTCACCTTCAAAGAACTCCCCTTGGGAAGTTACACACTGATGCCAGCACCTAGGGCATCCTTTAGAGCAATTTTGGAACTCTTTTGGAACTTTTCTGGAATGGTCATCAAAGCTCTCATTATCTTATCCTTGTTGTCCGAAATATCATCAAAATGTCTTCTTTTCAATATTTCCTTTACCTCTGGATAAAGAAAATGTCATTGGGGGTCATATCAGGTGAATAGGGTGGGTGTTCTGGTACATTTATTTATTTACTGGCTACATACTCTCTCACAGACAGTGCCACGTGAGCTGGTGCATTGTTGTGATGCAAGAACCATGAATTGTTGGCCCAGATTTTTGGTCAAGAATATCCTAAGTGCTCTATCAATGTTTCCTTGGTCTACTATGCTTCTCAGAGTCAGCTGATAATTTGACAGAATTTTAGGAACTTTTGCAAAGCTTTTTCTAGTTCTGCTCATTACTGGCTGCCCTGACATCTCTTCATCAGTGATTCTCTCCTCTCAGAAAAATATTTAATCCATTTGTACACTGTTGTTTTCTTCATGGCATTATCCCCCTTAACTTGGACTAACATGTCCCTCATTTCACTTCCACTCTTGCCAAGTTTCACCAGAAATTGAAAATTTGTTCATGGATCTAATTCAAGTGCTGACATTCTCATGACGGCACACAAAAAACATGCAACAACAATAATGGATGCCAATTAGCAAGACACTGCCAGAAGTTGACGCGAACACAACTGTGAGACATTAGTAGACCAAGGTTCCTGAACCTTACTAAGTTGTTTGTACAATGTTGCCAAAGTGCATGGTAGAAATTTCATGAACTTAATTGTTAGACCTCATACTATGGCCTATTAAATATGCAACAGCAGTATGTCTTTTAAAATGTTTAATTGTATTTCTATTCCACCACAGAGGCAGTTATTTCTACCTCTAAATTCTTGAACCCTTAACAGTCATCTATCAGGGTTGTAATCATCTTCTTCAAAACTTCGGTTAATATTGATATTTTTGCCTCCTCCTAATCAAAAATATTCTTAACATCATATAGAATGTTGAATTCTTTCCATAAGGTTTTAAATACACTTTTTAAAAGATACATCACAGGAATCACTATCTATGACAACTATGGAGTTATAAAATTTTTTTCTTAAATAATAAGACTTGAAAGTCTAAATCACTTCTGATTGATGGGCTGTAGAATGTATGGTACCTGAGCCAGCATGGAAACGACATTAGTCTCCATGTACATCTCCAGGAGAGCTCCTGGGTGACCAGGTGACTTGTCAATTACCAGTAATAATTTGAAAAGAATCTTTTTTGTGAGCAATAATTTTCCACAGGGGGTTAAAATATTTAGTAAACCTCGCTGTAAACAGATGTGCTGTCAGGCTGAATTGGTTATTCTACTTTAGAGGATAGGCAGAGTAGATTTAGCATAATACTCAAGGGCCCTAGGATTTTCAAAGTAGTAAATGAACATTGGTTTCAATGCCAAGGCAACAATTACACTGGCTTCTAACAAGAGAGGCAGGCTGTCCTTTGAGTCTTGAACTCAGACATTGATGACATTTTCTTCCAATTGAAGGCAGCTTCCTATACATTTTCATCAACACTGGCTGCTTCACCTTTTACTTTTATGTTATGGAAAGATCCCTTTCTCTAAACCTTATGAACCAACCTCAGCTAGCTTCAAGCTTTTTTTCTGCAGCTTTCTTACCTCTCAGCCTTCAAAACATTGAAGAGTTATGGCTTTGCTCTGCATTAACCTTTGGCTTTAAAAATTGGTTAATTTGATCTTCTGGTCAGACAACAAAAACTTTCTCCATATTAGCAATACGTGGAAGGTTTTGCCTTCTTATCATTTGTTTGTTTACTAAAGTGGAAGTTTTGATTTCTTTCAAGAACTTTTCCTCTGCATTCACAGCTTACCTAACTGTTTGGTGCAAAAGACCTCACTTTTGGTCTGTCTTGGCTCTTCATATGCCTTTCCCACTAAGCTTGATCATTTCTAGCTATTGATTTAAAGATAGGCATGTAACTGTTCTTCTACTTAAACATTTAGGGGCTATTTTAGGGTTATTAATTGGCCTACTTGTTTTGTTTCAGAGTAAAAAGAAGCTGGAGGAGAAGAAGAGAGATGAGGGAACAGTCAGAGCACATACAACAGTTACTAAGTTCACTGGTTTACGTGAATGCAGTTCTTGGCACTTTCAAACAATTATAGTGGTACCATCAAAGATCACTGATCACAGATCACCATCCAAGACACAAAGGATGTAAAGTTTGGAATATTGTGTGAATTTCCAAAGCATGACACAGACATGGAGCACATGTTGGCAAATGGGGCCAATACCACACAGACTTGCTTGACACATAATTTATTTAAAAACTTCAATTTATCAAACACATAATATATTCCAAGCACAATAAAGCGAAACTGAATAACATGAGGTGTGCCTGTCAAAATTACATACTTGGGAAATTTCTCAGTGATGACACTGATGTGAAAAATAAATTGCATATGTTCACACTAGCAACAATCTGTTAGAAAAGTAATTTTTCTTTCATTGAGTGTGTGTTTTCTTTTTTGTGATGAGATATACATATGTGAAATTTACCATTTTAACAATATAGAAGTATCCATTTTAGTAGCATTCAATTTATTCTCATTGTTGTGCAGCCATCTTTGTTATTCATTTCCAGAACTTTCACACCATCCCAAACTGATAGTCTGTACCCATTACACAAAAACTCCCCAGTCTCTCCTCCATCCCGACCCCAGGAAACCACTTTATGCTTTGTCTTTATAAATTATAAATGTGACCATTCCAGATAATTCATATAAATGGTTCTAAACAATACCTTTTCCTTTGTGACTGTTTTTTTTTTTTAATTATAATAATGTCTTCAAGGTTCACCCCTGTTTACCATATGTCAGACTATTTTTCCTTTTTAAGATTGAAATAATATTGTATTCCTGTACCAGATTTATCTATGTACATGTGGGATGTTTTCACCTTTGCCTGTTGCAGATAATGCTGCTATGAACAGTGATGTACCAATATTTTTTAAAAATCTTGATTTTATTTTTAATTTTTTTAATGTCAAAAGATCACAGCAATCAGGATTTATAGTTCTGTGTGTCCATTTCTTTTCCTTTTTTAAATTTCAAAATATTAAGGGGGTACAAGGACTCTGAGTGTACCCATTACCAGAATAGTGTTTATGGTACATTATAGGTAAGTTTTCATTCCTCATTCTTCTCCCAGCTTCCCCGCTTCTGGGTTTCCAATACCCCTTACATGTCTTGTGCCCATGTGTACCCATTGTTGAGTTCCCAGTTCTTAGTGGGAACATGTGGTGGGTTTTTTTGTTTGTTTGTTTGTTTGTTTGTTTTTATTATTCCTGATATGCTTCACATAGGACAATGGTATCCCGCTCCATCCAACTTGCCGCAAACATTATTTCATGTTGACTGATGGCCTGTTGTTTTGTTTTCCCCTTTGTACTGCTGTTTCATTAGAGCTATGGGTTTTGATTCTTAAGTGTTTTTCATCCATTGTACTCTTCATGTATAGTGCCCTTTTCAACATTTCTGTAGAGCAGATCTAGTAGTGACAAATTTCCTTCATGCCTGCCTGTGCAGGATTTTATTTCTCCTTCATTTATGAGACTTAGCTTTGCAAGATACAAAACTATTGACTGTCAGTTGTTCTGTTTATGATGATTAGAAATAGCTCACTAATCTTGTGTGGATTGTAGCTTTCTGCTGGGAAATCTTTTAGTCTGTCAGTCTGACAGATGTTCTGTGGCAAAGCCCTTGTTACACTCATCTCGTAACTTGTAGGACTTTCTCCTTCACTTTGGCTTTGCCCCGGTTGGTGGCCATGTGTCCTGGTGGTGGCCTGTTTGCTATGTATTTTCCCAGTGGTAATGATTATCTTATATCTGGATATCTGAATCTCTGGCAATATCAGGGAATATTTCCTCAATTAATCCCCCAAATACATTTTCCATGTTTTGGTTTTTTCTTCTCCCTCAGGGATACCTATGGTTCTCATACCAGCTTGCTTTTGATTTACAATATTTCTCTAAGCCATTGTTCATTATTCATTATTTCTTTTTTTCCTGCTTATTTGATTAAGTTGAAATAAACTTGGGGTTATGAAAAATTAACTCAGACCCACTCAGATGCAATTAAATGGTGATTTATTCTCACCTGCACAGGGGCCGTTGTTCTGAGACAAGTGGCCCTGAAGTGCAGGGTTCTTTGTCTTTTATATCTTTTTTCTCTGTGTACCTTAAGTGAGGACGGGGGACCAAGAATATTGCCATTGGCAAGGTTACAGCTTGGTTGTCAATGGGTATGTCTCATATCACAATGGTTATGATTATATAACTATAATCAATTAATGGATACATCTTAAATTACAATGGTTATGGTTATACAACAGTAATTAATCAAGCCTCAGTGAGTTTTCCACCATTTTTCATCTACTGAGAACTTGGGGGTTTTGTGAAACTTGGGACTTTCTGTGCGTCTTTGAATTCTGGAGAGCATTGGAATGTGGCTGGGAAGGCCCATAGGGTGGAGGAGCCAGGGAACAAGAGAGGGCAGGAGGTTGCCCGTAGGGTGGGGGAACAGGAGAGGGCAGGGGAACAGGAGCTTGCCCATAGGGCAGGGGAATGGGAGAAGGCGGGGGAAGGGTTGGGGGTGGAATAGGAGCTTACAACAAAGTGGGTTAACTCAAAAGCATTACTTTATGTTCTGAAATTGTTTTTCTTCTTCTGGCCCTTTATTAAATCTTTCGGCTGTATTTTGAAATTTCTTATTGACTTTTGCATTTATTTAAGTTCTATAATTACTTTTTTAATGTTGTTTCTTTCTTTCTTTTTTTTGAGACAGAGCCTCAAGCTGTACCCCTGGGTAGAGTGCCGTGGCATCCCAGCTCATAGCAACCTTTAACTCCTGGGCTCAAGCGAGTCTTCTGCCTCTATCTCCCAAGTAGCTGGGACCATAGGTGCCCACCACAATGCCTGGCTATTTTTTTTTTTTTTTTGGTTGCAGCCATCATTGTTGTTTGGCAGGCCGGGGCTGGATTCAAACCTGCCACTTTAGGTGTATGTGGCTGGTGCCTTAGCCGTTGAGCCACAGATGCTGAGCCTGTTGTTTATTTCTTTAAAGACTTTTTAATTGATGAACTGACATATTTTTTTGGTTTCTTTGTATTGTTTTTCTACTTTCTGATCAATCTCATTTGTTTTATTTGCCATCCATAATCTGAATTTTATATCCAAATTTTTGTTTGTTTGTTTGTTTTGAGACAGAGTTTCACTTTGTCATTCTTGGTAGACTGCCATGGTGTCACAGGTCACAACAACTTCAAATTATTTGGCGTAAGAAATCCTCTTGCCTCAGCCTCTGAAGTTGCTGGAACTATAGGCACTTGACACAGCACCCAGGTATTGAACTCCTGAACTCAAGCAATATACCTGCCTTGGCCTCCCAGAGTGCTAGGATTACAGGCGTAAGCCACCACTCCTGGCCCATATCTGATATTTTGAGAACTTCCTTTTATTTGGATCCACTGATGGAGACCTATTTTAATCCCTTGGAGGTATCCAACTAGCTTGTTTTTTCATGTTTTCAGAGTTATTATTCTGGTTTCATTCCATTGGAAACCTCTTCGCTCAGCTCAGGACAGCTGACTGCTCAGTGTACCTGTTTACCTTTGCTGGGAAATACCCAATTTTGTGAAAAGGAGGAGAGGACTCCGCATAGCACAATCATACTCCACTCTAGAAGACTGATCCAGTAGGAGTGAGGTAAATGCACTGAGAGCCTCTAACACGGTGGTTCTCCTTTACTGCCCTATTTGCCTTTATCTCAGTCCAAGCTGACACTGGGCCGTATTTGTGTGGAATGGTGAACTAGTCCCCTAGGTTTCCATGGAAAAGCTCTGACAGCAGGCCACGTAAGTTCCTTCTCACAGAGATTGTTTGTGTGGGATATATTTCTACCCAGGTCTCCCCAGGGTGGTAGCAACAGTGACAGGAAGGCTATCTAGATGGTGACCTGGGTGTTGGGGTTGTAGATATTTACTCCACTAAGTCCAGAGGCAGTGGTAGTGTGCCGTAAACTGAGGCATGTGGCTGGCAGGTCTGTGTGGTATGTGGAGATTTCAGGTGGAATGCCAGGCAGGACAGTAGGCGGCATGCTGGGAGGCATGGAGGACTGCAGGCAAGGTGCATGAATGAGACCCTGATTTTAATTCTTTTAATTAAATACTTAGAACTAGAATTGCTGGATATTATGATTGTGGTAATTCACTACTCCATTTTTTGAGGAACCTCCATACAAAAAGTCACCTACAGAAGAGCGTTTTAGATAGTGATGATAGGAAACTTCTCAAAAATATGTGCAATAATTTTATATGTAAGAATTATCCTTTTACTGCAAACCCTAGATATAACATAAATAAATGAATAGACATACCACGAAACATGACTTAAAAAAATCAATTCTTCTGAACATCATCTAAATAATTAATACAATAAAAAGTAGTTAATATAATCCCAATGAAATTAGTGTATGATTTTTATTTAAATTTGACAAGTTAATTGGAAAAAAAACACATGAAAATATAAGGGCAGAGCATAGCTAAGACATCTTCAGTAGAGTAACAATTGAATAAGACTTCCTCACCCCGTGTTATATTTACTATAATGCTAATTAATGCAGTGTAGTAGTGAAAAAGGAATATAGAAATAACCCCGAGAACTGAATAGATTGCTGAGAAATAAACCCATGTGGAGGTGGAGTGTTTAAATATTATGAAAAAATCAATGCCACACAGGTGGTAACAATCTTATTAATATTTAGTTCTGATATTTTAAAATTATGTTTGTGCAGATGTGTGTGTGTATACACACACACATATATGTATATATATGTATTTATATTCATACATAAAATAACACCTTATTCTTACCTCATTTCATAGACAACATTGATTCAAGGCATTTAAAGTTCATTGGTTTGATGTAACCAGGTCAGATTGTATGAAAAAAAATCAACACATTGTACCCCACATATGCATAAATGTATTCATGATCTATGTGTACTTGACTTAATACCAAAAAAACAAAACTTAGAAGAAAATACAAAATTTTTTTCTCCAGAGAAACAAAAATAATTTTTTAAATTAGAGAACATTTAAAGCAAAAAGGAATAGTGTCATAATTAATGCTTTTATTTTAAAAATTAAGCTATAGCTAGTTACGTCAACATGAATACATTAAAAGCATATCACCAAACACAAAACAAAATGAGGCAGTCCTACGAAATTTAAACAAGCAAAAAACAATTTTTTTGTTTTTTTAGATAACAGGTTATAAATTATGGAGGAAAGCAAAGTAATGGAACACTTAGAGGAAAGCCAGTGGAGGAAAGCACACAGGGGACTTCAAAGTCACTAGTGTTACTTTCTACATTAAGTTATAGGCAGTGGTATACAGGTGTTTATTTTATTTCATTATTTAAACTTTGTGTCAATATTGCATTTACTTTTTAAAAAGACACTTTCATTTTAGAACAGTTTTAGATTTACAAAAAACCTAAGAAAATAGTCCATTAAATCTATATATTCCACAGCCACTTTATTGATTCTTAAAATCTTATATTAGTGTGGTGCATTTTTTTTACACCAAATGAACCAATATTGACATTCACGTATTGGCATCAACTGAAGTCCATACATTATTCAGATTCCTTATTTCTTATCAAATATTCTTTTTGTGTTCTACAATCTCATCTGAGATACCATAGTGCAGTCATCATTCTCAGTAAGGGCTTTTAAATATGGCACTTTCACAGATCGTGTTCATTCTTGATGATGCAGACAGTTTTTGAGGAAAAGTGGTCAGGCATTTTGAAGAATGTCAATAAATTGGGGTATATTTGAAGCACTTATCATGAATTAGACCAGGGTTGTGGGTTCGAGGAGGATCACAGAAGTCGGTATCATTTTCATCAAAATATAACAAGGTTACATACTATGAATAAAATTCATCACGATTGATGTAAACCTTGATCTCCAGCCAAGGCGATGTATTAGATATACCTTTATACTTCACATATAACTATGTGGCATTTTTTAAATGAGAAGAACAAAAAAATTATAAGAAATTCTGCATTTTTTAAATGACTACTTACCAGCTTCACCTCTGTAGTAGCTTCTTGGGTCATTATTTGAAACTCTAGAAAAATAAATTAAAAGAGTTTAAAACTACCCATTTTTCTTCTCATGAAATATCAGTAACTCAGAAGAATAACAAATGCTCATGAATCAGTTTTTCTGGGAGGCAGATTGATTTTGGCTTTATGAAACAATTATAGGTTTTTACATTCAGTTGTAGATATCTAATATGAGGTTTAATATTCCCTGTGGTGTATGCATGGGGGACAGGAACACTGGGTTTCGGTCTCTATTAACTCACAGATTATTTTTGTGAAAATCTTTATCTCTTACTTGCTGCTTTTCATCATTTTTCCTAGAAAAATCCTCTCAAAAAACCTTAAAGGGGTAGTGAATTCAAGAAATACGGGGATTGGCTCTCCCCCCTCCCTCGTGTCTTGTATCTGAGCTTGTGTGTCATCGGAAGCTGCTATGGGAACAAAGTTATTTTTTTCTTCTTTAGTACATTTATACATGGTGGTATTTATCTTGCTTAAGATAACTTACCTGGTATTCACATAGCACATCAAAGATCTAAATTTAATTTAGTAAAACTGAAAAACCAGGGAAGTGCTCCAAGGACTAAACCTATTTCTATAATTTACCTCCTGTCCTCTTTCTCCCTTCCTTTCTGTTAGCCACATCCCACCCCAGCTAAAATCTGCTGTAGATATTTGTATCTTAGCCGCGCATTTCAATCTATAGTGTGTTAGATTGCACTGGACAGGGTAAACGAAAGGAACGGCACCAGGGAAGGAGGAAGAGCAAGAACAAGGTTATGACAAAACACTATTTAAAAAAATCATGTATTACATTATCCTGTATTATCATCACCATTCAATTCAGCCAGAAATTTGGCAACCACCCCTGTGCTGTTTGAAAGTTCCATTCATTGTATCACCCCAGAATATTTAATCTTTTACATAAACACTCCTTTCATCTTTTCACTCACTTCAAAACCTGCCATACCCCGATAACATTATTTTCCTGAGACCAACTTTAAGAAGTTTATTATTGCTCTCATTTTCTTAAGTACACAGAACTAAAAGAGAAGACCCATTCACTCTTTGCTTTCTGCTGCTGCTTCTAGTCTAGAGCCTTGCAAATGTGTGCTAAAAATTTCCTTTTTTCAACAATGTGGTGTCATTCTTTCTTTTTTATTTATTTATTTATTTTTTGGTAGATGGTTCTCACTCTGTTACCCCAGGCTAGAGTGCTATGGTGTCAGCATAACACACAGCAAACTCAAATTCCTGGGCTCAAGCCATCTTCCTGCCTCAGCCTCCCAGGAAGCTGAGATTACAGGCACCTGCCATCACTCTGGGCTACTTTTTCTATTTAGTAGAGACAGGGTCTTGCTCTTGCTCAGGCTGGTCTCAAGCTCTTGAGCTTCAAGGGATCCTCCCACCTTGGCCTCCCACAGTGCTAGGATTATATGTGTAAGCCACTGCCACTGTGCCTGGCTCATCTGATTTATTACTGGCTTTTCAACTATTGTTCACTCTTCCATCATCTTAACTGATTTCATCACTTGTATCACAGTACTTAATAAACCTATTTTTAGTTGATTTTATTTTCATGTACTCATCAAAGAGCATAGAATACCTAGTTTTATGGTACTGCTGTCTCCTTAACTATAAAGACAACTATCTACCTTACATCCCAAACCTGCCCATGTCCCCACCACTTCTCCCTACCAAGTTTATGAATTATCTCCGTTTTTTCTTTCATAGCTGGATTTTTAAAATATTCTACTTTAACTAGCTCTATTTTTAAAAATACCCATTTATACAAAAACATGTATTGAAAAATCTAATAATCCTCTTTGTAATCAGAACTCTTCTACCTATGGAGACTATTCAATGGTTTTTGATCAAGACTTTCCGGATACAGTGACCTCTTCTCAATAATAAAATTTCATCTAGGAGAGGCTATCCTTTGCTGTAGTAACAACTAATTTTCTGATTTCAATGATGCATTCATAAATATTTTTTCACTTATGAAAAGACAAAAGCAGATTGATATTGCTGGTTGCGTTATTCTCTAGAATGGTTCTCCTCCAAGCCTTGGTTGAAGAGGTCAGGCTTACTTTGGGCCTGGATGTTCCCATCTTCAGATGTGCCTTAAATGTCACTGTCCTCATATCATTTAGCTGAGTTAGTGTGGAAGAAAATGGGGGGCTTAGGAGTTAATGTAGCAGCTTTTAATTGGTTTAGAGCCATAACTTTCAATCCGTTGTCAAAAACTTGGCTCATGGTGCATTAAAGATTGCCAAAGAATTGGGGAATGAAATTTGTCTGTGTTCCTAGAAAAAGGAAAGTCAATTTCTGTCACAGTGCTTCTCACAAAGCACTTCTAAAGTATCTTCCAATATATTTCTTGTAAGATTGTATTATAGTTATGGTATTTGGTCTGTTTCTTCTCCTAATTGCTAATCTTTAAATCCTTGAATATAAGAACAAGAACAAAAAAAAATAAACATGTTCATAATCCCAGAGCCTGGAGTAGTATATGCCTCATTTTAGGAATCCAATTAATGCTACTCCTGGATAATGATCAACATGCTGTATTAGCACTATACACAGTATCAACGCTACATTAATATTTAAAGCTGAGCACGACTCCCTAGTTCTCGTTCCTCCAACCCTCTTAGCTCCTTGGTTCTTTTTCACCCTCTTGAAACCATTATTATTGTTTATTTTTCTAGATGCCCGTATACTTTTCTTGCCACAAAATTTAAAAATCTCCAGTACGGTACCAACGACTCATTTTTTTCTTCAAAAATAAGAATTCAGCTGCTACATATATCTTCTAAGCTCATTCATATACCAAAAACCTTCAAATATCATTCCATTTCCAGCCTATACTACAGGTCTCTAGCCACCAATAAGACCACATTCACTGTATATTTCTTTTCTGATTATCTTAACATATTCAAAATATAGTCAATCTTTCCTCCACAACTTCTTTTAATTTTTTATTTTTTAGGAATAGAAGCATGGTGTTTAAGCTATGCAAGGCCCTTGTATGCAAAAAAAACCACATATTTAGGTGGAGAAAAAATTTACTCTATCTTTTCTTAGAGGAAGCACTAATTAATTGAAAAGGAATGGAACGGATGTTAAAATCTCAGGGTATTTTCAAACTCAAAAAAAATGTTATCACTAAACAAATATGTATAAAATTAGACAAAGATTTTGCTTTTTTATTTTTATGACTTGTGGGGGAGATGTAAAATGAGAATGTTTAAAACAAAATAAAAGATAGAATGGTGTGATAGCTAATATTCAGCGTAAGACCAATGGATTCAGCAAAAGATTGAGACATGTATGCACATGTGCGTGTGTGTGTGTGTGTGTGTGTGTTTAAACTTGAGACTAATTCTATTTTACACCAGATTATTATTTTGGGAATATCCAACAACCTAGTGAATCAGAGGCCAAGATACAGGGAAGCGTAGGTAATGTTAAGCTATTTTGTCTCAATATGTCATGTACATATTCTTGACACGGGGAAGCATACAATACATAAGCTTAAGTTCTGTCCTTGATTCAAAGATGAGCTGAGCAGTTGCATCTCTTAGGGTTGTTCTTACAGAAGTATCAGTCCCATTTCTCAATACATAGAGTTTTCATGAGGAACGTATATGGCCCTATGGACTCTGAAGATAAGCATTTTTTCTTGTACCTCTGAATAATGGTCCTGACTATTTACTACAGGATAGGGTGATTACTATGATACAAGAGAACTGAATTTGTAAGAGATCACAGAACACAGTATAACGTGGAAATAGGTCCTAGGATATGTGAATTTTAGGTATCATCAATTCTTTTCTCTGGGTTTGTGTTACAATATTTTATAATCCCATAGTGCTGATAAATAGTGGTCAGTAAAATAGTCTACAATTCTCCATGCCAAGCTGATCTCTGTCCTTTCTGTGAACATGTGATTCTGTTGATCACAAGACCACAGCTTCTATGGGAGTGTCTCAGGAAAATTCCAGGAGGGTGTAGAAAAACAGTCCCCCAAACTGAAATAGATTAGAGAGAGCAAAGGATGATGGCGACAAGTTCAGGTTGGCCCAATTAGGTGAGTGTACTGGGATTACGTACAAGGGCACTCGCTCCTGGGCAGCACGGGGACGTCTTCCAAAGGAGACTTTTTGCCTGGAAAATTGGCATCTGTCCCCTTGTTACTTTAAATCCTTCACTGGGAGTGCTGCAGACCCCGTTTACGTGGAAACATATCAAGCACTCATAGTAGAGTCATTATGGACTTCCACAGAACCCGGGGTATGTAAATGACACTGAAATGGTCCTTATTGCTCATGATTTTACTTTGGCATTTCAATCCTTTTTCCATAAACTCTGATGAAGATGAACTGTACTGTGAACATTCAGATGCACTCCTCACATGTTCACTCAAGCTATCTTGTCTCTCTATTTTCTTCCTCTCTTAAAGGACCAACTCATAGGCATCTACTCTCTGAGGCATATCCTCCAGGGTACCTTTCCACGCAACTTTTTCCACAAAATACAGATTAGTTAACAAAATATTTATTTAATGGAAAATGTACTAATAGAAGCAGTAACAAGATGATTGCAAACAAATTCAAGGGAAAATTGACAGCTGTTGCTACAATGCCAGTACGCTGGTCGTGGAAATTCTGTAAACATGGTCTACATATATTTCTCTTTATCTCAGTTTACAAATACTTATTTTTTCTTTAAAGGTGAAGCTGTGTCTTGCGGGCATGCTCTCTTTAACAATAGCTTCATTTTAATTTATTTTTCTATTGTCAAAACATTTATTTTTTATGTTAGTTATTGAAAAAATGAAAAAATTAATGAAAACATTTTCATGATTTGTGAGTTTGTCAATGTTGAGATAGTCATGTTGTCTTGAAAACAAACAAATAAAAAAAGAAAAAAAGAAAACAAACAAAACATGTCAAGGTAGGAAACCTGAGCTTAAATTCTACTTCTGTACTGTACTATGCATATGGATGTGAGCCACTGAACATCTATAAACCATTCTTCCTTATGCAAAAAGCAAGAATCAGAATATACACCTCATCGTAATGTTTTCAGCATCAAATGACTCTACATACAAATGCACATAAGCCTACACATTAGTTCTCCAAAATTCACTTGTCTGTTCATTCTTTCCTTCGTTTATTTATTCACCTTTTCATTTCTACAGTGATAAGACAGAATGTCCACCTGGCACTAAGACCAATATAAATGCATTCAACATTTCACTTCAGTACCAAAAATCCAACATTTACAAAGCCCAGAATAAGAGCTGAATAGGAATATTGATTAGATGTGGAAAAGGTAGAGCACTTGAAGCAGTTGTCTGCAGTATTTAATGCCTGTGGAACTATCACCCTGATTCTGCATCAGTTATCCAAGACTGAAACCAGAAAGCTTTAAATAAAGAATAGATTTGCATAAGAATAGCTAGGGATACTAATAAGTAGAGTAGAACACTTTCTTCAGTGTTCTCACTATAAAAAAAAAATATATATATATATATGTGAGAGAAGACGTAAGTAGGTTAAATAGCTTGATTTAGCCATTCCCTTAAAGCATTATGGTGTATGCCATAAATACATTCAATGTTTAATTGTCAATTAAAAAATAAAAAAAGAGGTATATAGAACATGTTCTATAAATAGGCAGAAATGACTATTAAAAGAAACTTCTTCATTTGGGTGATAACATGTGTGGATACATTAGGATACTTACATGTCCATGGGCACAAAATCTTTAATTGATATTTAATTGTTGACATTACTGAGCCAGTTTCCTTCAACTTCAGCATCTTACTTAAGATATGAAAGTTCTGGAGACATTATACAGCTAGTATAATGAAAATGAGGACTATATTTAAGGAAACTATAAGAAATATGTTTCTGCTATGGAATTTTACAAATATTTTGATTTATGTTATATTACCTTGGGAAAGAATATGTAGTTATACACTATGTAATTGAGTTATCATACATAACTAATTATATACATTTTAAGAACTGTGCAAAGTTAAAAGCCCTAAAATTAGAATAAAATAGTCAATTGCAAAGATTAAATTTCTACAAGATAAATATTAATACTTAGTAAATGTAGACATAATATTATTTTATAAAAATGTATAATTATAAATGTATAAAATACATATAATATAATAAGGTATGAATATGCCATGGTCATTCTTCCACACAGAATGTCCTATTGTTAAACTATTTAATAGCATAGGGCATTTCATTTTTTTGTATTAAAAAATAGAGTAGTGATCTTTATATTTAAATGTTTTTGCTCACAAATTCATTACTTATTTAGAATATCTAAATGTTAACTTCTCATGAGATTCTTTAATTATTGTTTGCAATATGGTTAAATATATAGATATATATTTTTGCAATAAAATTTAATTCATAATAATACATAAAAATGTTTTTACAGAATAAAAACTCAGTGTACTACATATTATGTAACTATTAAGGGGGAAAAAGTAAATGTTTTATTTTCATAATATGGATTGAAATATCTCTTTTTTTTTTTTTGAGACGGAGCCTCAAGCTATCCCCCTGGGTAGAGTGCTATGGCATCACAGCTCATAGCAACCTCCAACTCCTGGGCTCAAGCGAGTCTCCTTCCTCCACCTCCCAAGTAGCTGGGACCACAGGCGCTGGCCACAACGCCCGGCCATTTTTTGATTGAAGCCATCATTGTTGTTTGGCAGGCCCGGGCTGGGGATTCGAACCCGCCACCTTAGCCGATTGAACCACAGGTGCCAAGCCAATATCTCTTAATTAAGTCAATACAATTTTTAATTATAATACTTTCAAGGCACTTATAATTTTTGACAACTTGATTATATGAAAATTAGATACAGATGTCTTTTGTGACATCTTTTGTATAAAAGAATAATGCCAGGTATTTTGTGTATATATTTTGCTACTATGATTTTCAAAAAATAACAATTAAAATGTTTATGTTGAATTTGAAATGTTTATATACATTTTATTTTTCACAATGTGCCCTTGATTACATTTCTTATAAAATTGAAATAAATATATTTAGTTATCATGAAATTTGGGGATTACTTCTTCTTAATGGAGAGCTTAATACATTGAAGTCTGTGGTGTTATTTCTTTTCTATATTTCACTGTGTTTTTTTCTTTCCCTGTCTTTTATTGGATGAAATAAATTTCACACTTGTATTCATTTTTAAATTATATTTGTTTTTTTGCTTTGCTTCTCTACTCTTTTCTAAACTATATATTCTTTATTTAATGATTCTATTTGTTGAGTTTCCATAAAAACAACAAATATATGACAATAATATATTTTACATGTTCATCTAATTATTAACTCAAGAATAAAATAGTATATGTTTACTTCCATATACAAAGGTGTATGTACATGCATAGGACGGACACTTTAGTTCATTTCAAAGATAAACTCTAATATCTTCACTGTTGTTGAAATAGTCCAGGATTTTAAACACTGTTTTATTGTTTCAAAAAGTTTTTTACTTTAAATGGTGTATATTTTCTTTAATAATTATTAATATGTTACATTGTATTTACATCTATTCTTGTAAAAAGTAGTTTATTGTATGGTTAAATAGTCTCAGTTTCAACCTCACACTTTCTATATTTAACCTTCTCATATTGGAGATTTCTTTATATTTGCACATTAGAGTACTTCTCAAAAGAATATATGGATGTTATATTTTTTATGATTCCTGTTTTTGTTTGCTTCATATATGCTGTGTTACCTTTAACATGCAATAATATTTGTTTGGACGTGCCTATTTGCTCTATATGTGCAAAATCTTTTCTGAATATTGTGACTTTTGTCACAGTCTTTCTCCTTAATTCTCTGTAGGAATGATTTCATTTTCTTCTTGAAATTTATATGGTAAGATAATTCTGAGGCTGTCCTCATTTCTCTTACATGCTTTTTTCATTTTCTTTCTCCTTGACAATACCAATATATCAATGTTGACTTACATATAATTGTGCATGGTGAGTTTGTATTTCATGTACTTATTTATTTATCTTTATATCTTCAAATTAATATGTTTTTCATTCTAAAGAAAACTTTTTTGGATGTTGCTTCTTTTTCACTTCTGATTCCTGCATCCAGAATACCAATCATAACTTTATTGGCTTATCAATCTCTGTTCTCTATTATCATTAATTAATACTAATGATTTTTATCAGTTTACTGTCTTCTCCTATAGTTTTGTGGTTGTTAGCAAGCTTGCCTTCTTCTCTCTTTGATTAAATTGTGTACCATAACTTTTGTTCTGTATAATTTTAATACTTTAATACTAATATTGCTCTAATTCTTGGTTTATACTGGTATTCATTTCTCACATCATTTTTTATTTTTGTCTGTCACCATCTTTTCTTTATAGACTTTTGTTTTATGTTTCTGTCTTCTGTCTTCTACATCATAAAAACATTAGTTCTTGAATTTTGTTGAAAATAAAGTAACTTTCTCAGCTATTTTTTTCATTTCTCACCATTATCATATTTTCACATGTAATTTTCTTTTACTTGTTCATATTATGTTTCTTCCTTTGTGTCACAGTAAATCATATATAAATTTAATAATTGTGTGTATGTGTGAAAAAGTTTTGAAAAATATTTAACATTTCCCTCACCTAAAAAAAAAGGGGAGGGAGGAAAATATTGCCTGATTCTCACATAAATTGGATTTAATTTTGACCAAAGTACATTGTTTGAACAATAATTTTTAATTCAACTTGTTAATATATTCTTGAGGATATTGCATCCTCATTTATAAGTGCACTATGTTTGTAGTTTCCTTTTATAATAATATATTTTTTCCAATTTTAATATCATATCAGTTGTATTCAGATGAAATAGAATGATTTTGAAGTATTTCTTGTTCTTCTATTGTCTATAAGATTTGGCATGATCAGTTTTTTCAGATGGTCTTTATAAAGGGTCTGATGAGCTGCAGCAACCAAAGTGCCATAGGAAGAGGAATTGTGTAATTTGGAGAGTTGAGAAAAGGCACTGCCACAAATCCACTGCTGTAAAGCCTACAAGGGACTATCAGAAAGGCCTCTAAGTCACAATGCCAAACAAAGGGACATTTGGCTGATATATATCAAGGTTTAGCCTCCCTGCTGCCAATGATAGCTCTCTTTAGTACCAGAGACTTATTTGGACTGCAACAACAAATGTGTTCCAAATAGCAATTGTAAAAGAATAAAACTGCTCAGCATATGCAAAGCCTTCAAGGGAGGAAAGGAAATATCACACTGATCCAGTAAGCCCAGAACCCTAAAATATCCAAAAATACCAGTTGATTTAAGTTAGTCCAGCTTATTTAGTTGACATGGCAAAAAAATGAGGGACTTTACATTGCACTCAGTGAATGCTCCTTCCCATCAGTCTGTTAATACAAAAGTGTCCTTTTCAAGAAAAATCTATGGGTTTATGATTTAATAATAAAGGAAAAATTGGCTTATGTGGTTGGTGGTGTTTTCTGATAAATGCTGGGACATTCTTGAAATTGCCTGCTGTCCCCAAAACACAGAGCCTGGAACACACACAGTCAATTAGGATTGGTTGAGTAAACAAATGAAACTCTAGAACCATAGAATTTAGAGTACAAAGTGGAAATATCATTGGATTTCAGGAGACAAAGCCTGAATTTAAATCTAAATACTTTTATTCATTAGCCTTATGATACCATATATTTGAGACACAGTTTCCTCTCCTGTAAAATTGCACAGTGATTCTTTCCCTGAGTACCATGCAGGGTTATCTGAAAGAGAAACAAATGAGATAATGTATATGAGAGTTATTTGTAAGTTGTGAAGCAGTGACACCTAGAAGTTGTTAGGCATTTTAGAGCTGAAGGATAATCTAAACTGAGCAATCTAAACTTTAGCAATATTTTCTTAAACAAACAAAAGTCTACTGAGGCTCAGAGAAGGGAAGAAGCATGATCCACATCACATAATAAAGCAATGGTAGGTCAGAGCCTAGAAACCAGGCCTCTTGACTCTCAATCCAACTCTCTTTCCGTTATACCACTCACAACTGTTTTGTGTTTCTATGAAAGTGAGAAAGGATGCTGAAACCCTGGGGAGGCCAAGGCAGCTAGAGTTAGAATTACAGAGTGCCAGAGAGGAAAGAACTTCACAGAGACAGAATTACGGAAATTTATAGAGGGTCCTTGAGTATTTGCAGAGTACTGATGAGCATATACATGTAAAAAACTAATTAAGGCTAGAAAAGGAATCTCCAAAAGAATTCAAGGAATCTGTACTAGGAATTCACACAGGGCTGACCATAAAACCAGTTCCCATAGCCAGACTGAAAATATCATGATTCATAGGATATAGAGTAGACTTTTCAAGGGCCTTGCCTCAGTAGTAGGAAATAACTAGGCCTAGAACAAATGCTGTTTTGTTAACTCCTAAAATCCAAAAGAAAGATATGAAAGGATAAAACTATTTATCAGAAAAAAGCCGAAGATAACTTAAAAGAATGCAAAAATATCCATCACACTCAACAAAATACAAGCACACAGAATCTGAGAACATACATATTCACCATGACTAAGTGGGAGTCATCCCAGAATGCAAAGTTGGTCCAATCACTAAAGATCAATTAAGGTGATTATATTAGTCAAGATTCTCCAGAGAAAAAGAACCAATAAGATATATAAAGAGACATATAGGAGGAGATTCATTATGGGAATTGGCTCATGCAATTATGGAGGCTAGGAAATCCCATGAAATGTTATCTGCAAGCTGGAGAACCAGGAAAAGTGGTGGTATAATTCACTTTGAGTTTAAAGGGCTAGGAACCAGGAAAAGAGGAGATGGAGGGATCCGGGGTGGGGGTGGGGCACTGCTATAAGCCCCAGAGTCCAAAGGCCCAAAATTAAAGAGCTCTAATGTCCATGGGCAGGAGAAGATATGTCTCAGCTGAAGAAGAGAGAGCAAATTTAGCCTTCCTTCTACCTTTTTGTTTTATCTAGGACCTCAAAAATTGGATTATACGTGCCCACACTGATGAGTATGGATCTTCCTTACTCCATCTGATTTAAATGCTAATTTCTTCTGAAAAACACCATCACAGACACACCTGGAAATAATGTTCTACCAGCTATCTGTGTATACCTTAAGCCAGTCAAGTTAACATATAAAATTAACCATCACACCAATAGAATGAAAAACAAAAGTCACAAGATCATCTCCACAGATGTGGAAAAACATTAGAAAAATACAACACCCTTGCATGATAAAACCATAACAAAGTAGAAATAGAAGGGAACTTTTTAAACCTGATAAAAGGAATCTACAAAAAACTTGTAGCTGAGAAGACAAGCCACAGACTGGGAGAAAATAGAAAATATATTTGCAAAAGATGTATATGATAAAGAACTGTTATCCAAAATACAACAAGAACTCTTAATAAGAAAATAATGCAATTTTAAAAATGGGCAAAAGAATGGATATTTCACCAAAGATGATATAAAAAGATGTATACAAAGAAGATGGCAAATAATTATACTTAAAAAAAATTGTATGTCATTAGAGAATGACAATGAGATACTACTATACACCTATTAGAATGACCAAAATCCATAACCCTGACAACACCAAATGCTGGCAAGTATATGGAGAATAGGAACTCTCACTCACTGCTAGTAGAAATGCTAATTGGCACAGCCACTTTGGAAGACAATTGGCAGTTCCTTAAACATTTAGATATACTCTTACCATGTGCTCTAGCAATTGTACTCCTTACTAAGTCAAAAATTATGCTCACATAAAAACATTCAGGCAAATGTTTATACCATCTTTATTCATAATTACCAAAACTTGAAAGCAACCAACATGTCTTTGAGTAGATGAATGAATAAATAAACCATGGTATAACCAGTGAAATATCATTTAGGACTAAAAAACCCCAAGCTATCAAGTCATGAAAAGATGTGTAAGCACCTTAAATGCATATTACTGAGTGAGATAAGCCAATCTGAAAAGCTAGATACAGAATGATCTAACTATGTGACATTCTGGAAGAGGCAATATTATGGAGACACTAAAAAGATCAGTGGTTGTCAGTGCTTAGGAGAGAGGGAGGGTGAACACACAGAGCACAGAAGAATTCTATACCAGTGAAACTCTTCTGGTGGATATATGTCATTATGCAGTTGTCAAAACCCACAGAATATATTGTACAACATGAAAGCAAACCCTAATGTAAACTAGGGACTTTGGGTGATAATGATGCGGCAATCTGGATTCACTGATTATAATAAATGTCTCACTATAGCGGGGAATGTTGGCACAAGGACAGACATATAGGTCAATGGGATAGAGTCATGAAAAAAGTCACACACACACATATATATAAATCAACAAATTTTTTATAATGGTGGCAACATCATTTGATAGGCAAATAATAGTCTTTTCAACAAATGGTGCTCAGAGTACAGGATAGCCACATGCAAAAGAATGAAGTTGGACTCTTAATCTCATATCATATATAAAATTTTTTTAACTCAAAATGGATCAAAGATAAAAACTACAAATATACAACACATAGAAGAAAACATACAGGTAAATCTTCATGACCTTGGATTTGGCAAAGGAATTTTAGGTCTCATACCAAAAGCATAAACCACAAAAGGAGAAATAGATTAATTGGAATTCATAAAACCAAAACCTTGGCAGAAACCACTCCCTGGGATCCCTGGCAAGATAGCCGACTTCAGCTTTCCCCAGAGGCTCAGTTCAGAAGGAGAAAAATTGGAGTGAAGCAAACCCAAAGCACTTGAAGTTGAGAAGTTGAGTACAAGGACAAGAAATTCTCCCCCATGGAAATGAATGTGTGAGAAAGGAAGGGAGGAAACAGAATAGCTACAGAGCAGAGGGGGGAAAGGAGCCTAATACTGAAAAAAGGGGTGGGGGGCTTTCAGCACAGAGAAGCAAACATGGGATTTATCACCCTACTGGGTGGACAGAGCCAAGAAAACCCAGTTTTCCTACAGCTAGGAATTTCCAACCGTGGGGTCCCCAGCTCATCTGACAGAAAAATGTAAATTTCTTCTCCGCGGCTTAGCGCTCACAGCCTTTCCCCCCACTTTGGTCACAGGACAGCCTCCCAGGGCTCTAGCAATTGAAATGCTAGTCTGGCCATCTCAGGCAGTCTAGGGGGTCTGCCCCACCCTAGGCACCTTCCGACCCACCATGGAACCAAGGATCATAGAGGCCATTTTCATCACAACTGGCTGGATCTTTGACTGGCGTCGGGAGAAGAGAGGTACGTACTACTCCCTTCGTGAGTCTGGTGGGGACTCTAAGGCTCCTCTGGTGAATTGAGTGCACTCCGCCACCCCTCGTCCCCCGCCCCCCCACCCCCTTACTGAGAGAGGAAAATTGTGCCTTGGCTGAGCTGATTTTGGCTGGGCAGGGTCCTTGCTGAAGGCTCTAGGAACAATCTTCTGTCTCCCCTCTAGAGTGGCTCTGTGCCACATCTGTACCTGGGGGGCCTCTTCTGGCAGTTTGGCCAGCTCCCCGTAAAAACGGGGAAAGGGGATTTTCAGCACAGAGAAGCGAACACGGGATTTATCACCCTGTCTAATGAGGATCTAGGACTTCACTGCCTGCCATGCCACTGCTGCCCGGTCATGAGCCATGGGCTCAGCCTACCTGGAGGTGAGATGCACCAAGGTGCCGTGCGCTGGGTCAGGCCATGCCATGTCTTTGTCAAGTTGTGCAGGCATGAACCCCATAGCAATGGCAAGATGCCTGCTCTGTGACTTTCGCAGGTACGTTCACAAGCCAAGCTGCTCTTGCATCCCATGGTGGCGAGTAGGAGCTGGAGATCATGATGTTGCCAGAGCACTTGAGCCACAGTGTGCCCTGTGTACCAGATTACGCACGTGATGTCACGTGAGACCACGCGAGTGTACCTGCTGCAGGAGATATCAGGAGCAAATAACTGGCTACAAGCTGCCCCAACACAGCTCTGGGGCGAAATGCCTGGTATGAAATGCCGCGCAGGCGTGAGAAATGTAATGTGCAAGATGGCGTCTCAGAGGGTGGCGCATGTGAGACGTCAGGGAGGAGTTGTAGCGCTTGAAGCGTGGCGCATGCGCACCTGGGGTGCCAGACGGCTGCCCGGGGACATGTTGCACTCTCTCCGTCACCATGGGTAGAGTGCTATGACATCATAGCTCAGGCAACCTTAAACTTTTGGGCACAAGCAATCCTCTTGCCTCAGCCTCCCGAGTAACCTGCCTGTTATACCCGACAACTGGAATTACATAGAAACGCCAGCACACTGAGTTCACATTAAGGACACCGCTGTCTTTTATTGGGCCAGCCAGCCAAAAGCAGGCTCACGCCCCAAAGTCTCTTGACCCCCTTGAAGTTTTTATATGGCACTTCAAGCAGGAGTAGGGGGTGGAAAGCCCTAGTGTTAGCAGAATTTTAGGAAGGTATTATTTCCAAGTGACACAGGACACAGGACATAGCACCTGTCTCTGCCTTCTGCCTCTGCCTTAGCGGTGTTGGGGCTGCAGCTGCCAGCAGAGGAACCAGCAGGCTAGACCTAGGGGGTTGGGGGAGGGGGTTCTTCCACACCCACTGAAGGCTCCATCCAATAGCCAAAGGGGCCAGACAACTGCTGGGGAGACACCAGCGCCTTGGTGTCTCCTTCCCTTTGCACTTAGGGATAGTTGCAATTTCAGAGCTTGGTATCAGCCTGTTGAACATTTCCACTTCATTCTGGCTAAGTCTAGAAAGCACTATTTCCTTCAGATTTTTGTATTTCTGAGAATAAAGTTGTTTATAATATTCATTAAGGATTTTTTAAATTTCTCAGGAGTTTGTTGTTATTACGTCTTTGTCACTTGTGATTGACGAAATTAGATTTTACATTTTTATTCCTGGTTAGGTTAGACAAAGGTTTATCTATTTTATTGACCTTTTTAAAAAAACAACTTTTTTGTTATTAACTCATATATACATAGATCATGAATACATTTATGCCTTTGTGGGATTCAATGTGTTGATTATTTGTACAGATTGGAGTACTTACATCATTTACTTAATCATGTGTTAAGACATTTGTTTATATTTGACTTGTACAGTTGCAATATGCTTCATAGGTGAGGTCACACCATTAACCCGCCCTCTATTGAACCAGCCCCGTTGGTCATGATGTATAATTTGTTGGATGTGTTGCTGGATTCTTTTGGCTAGGATCTTGTTGAATATTTTTGCATTGCATAAAAAACCTTGAATAGCCAAGACATTATTCAGAAATAAAAACAAATCAGAAGGTATATGACTTAATAAAAAAAAAACTGAAGGATAAGAAACACATGTTTTCACTATAACTGTTTGTAATTAAACTTTTGGTTAAAGAGGAAAAAAAAACCTCCTCTGAATCATATACCTATAGTTTGCATCATCTGTTTCTAGCTCCACCTTGAGACGAATTGTTAAAGATATTTAAAATTTTTAAATTAAAAAAAAGCCTTGGAAAAAAATCATTCTTCATTTTGTATGGAACCTGAAAAAAAAAAAAAAAGGTACAGCTAAGGAAATTCTTAGTAATAAAAAAAAAGCCAGGGTCATTAGCCTACCAAACTTTAGTCTGTACTACAAAGCCATAGTGATCAAAACAGCATGATATTGGCACAAAAATGGAGACATAGACATCTGGAACTGAATAGAAAACCAGGAGATGAAACAAACATCTTACAGCCATGTAATCTTTGATAAACCAATCAAGAACATTCACTGGGGGAAAGAAAGAATCTCTATTCAATAAATGGTGCTGGGAAAAGACACATGTAAAAGACTGAAACTGGACCCATACCTTTCTCTATTCACAGAAATTGATTCAAGATGGATAAAAGAGCTAAATTTAAGGCATGAAATAATAAAAATCCTCAAAGAAAGCATGGGAAAAACATTTCGGCCTGAGGAAACACTTTATGAAGAAGATGTTGGGGCAATTACAACAACGATGAAAATAAACAAATGGGACTTAATTAAACTGAAAAGCTTCTGTACAGCTAAGGAGATAACCAAAGCAAATAGACAACCTACAGAATGTGAAATGATATTTGCATATTTTTAATCAGACAAAAGCTTGATAACTAGAATCTTCAGAGAACTCAAATTAATCAACATGAAAAAAGTCAAGCATCCCTTATATCACTGGGCAAGAGAGAGGAATAGAACCTTCTCTAAAGAAGACAGATGAATGGCTAGCAAACATATGAAAAAATGCTCATCCTTCCTATTTATTAGAGGAATGCAAATCGAAACCACCCTGAGATATAATCTAACCACAGTGAGAATGGCCCACATCACAAAGTCCCAAAGCTGCAGATGCTGACGTGGATGTGGAGAGAAGGGAACACTTTTACACTGCTGGTGCAACTGCAAACTAATACAACCTCTTTGGAAGGAAGTATGGACAACCTTCAAAGAATTCAAACTAGACCTCCCATTTGATCCTACAATCCCATTGCTGGGCATCTACCCAGAAGGAAAAAAATCTTTTTAACATAAGGACACTTGCACTAGACTGTTTATTGCAGCTCAGTTTACAATCACCAAAATGTGGAAACAGCCTAAATGCCCCCCAACCCAGGAATGGATTAACAAGCTATGGTATACATATACCATGGCATACTATTCAGCCATTAAAAAAGATGGAGACTTTATATCCTTTGTATTAACCTAGATGGAAGTGGAACACATTATTCTTAGTAAAGCATCACAAGAATGGAGAAGCATAAATCATACATACTCAATTCTGATATAGGGACAATTAATGACCTAGTACACAGTGGGCGTGGGGGAAGGGGAGACCAGAGAGAGGAAAGGAGGGAGGGCAATGGGGGTTGCAGTGTGTGACACACCTTTTAGGGGCGGGACACAATTACAAGAAGGACTTTACCTAACAAATGCAGTCAATGTAACCTGGTTCTTTGTACCCTCAATGAATCCCCAAAAATAAAAAAAAGAAAGAAAGAAGATATGCAGCCACGGTGAAATACATAGTGTTAGGGAACTCAGAAGAGGATTGGCCTGACAGTCTTCTCAGGGCAGGTGATTTCAAGTCAGACGTGAAGGATGAAAGCTTTCACCATGAGAGAGTATACCGGAGAGGGGTGAGGTCTGGGAGAACAGGTCTTCTCAGGGAGACCACAAGGATGCACCTGCAGGGCCCTCTCTATGGTGACTCAGCTCTTGGGAATTTATAGGCTTAAATCCCTGGAACTTGGAAATTTCCAAGTTCTGTGAAATCCTGGCTGGAGTAGCATCTCCCGCTTGATTCAAACTGGCCAATGGGAAGGGTGCCTGTGGGGTGGAACTTTTTGACTGTCAATAAAAAGGGAAAGACCAAGCCAGTCGGGGAGAGCAGCCATTTGGAAATCTTCTATGTCGTAAGCTCCCGGCTGATGAACAAAGCCCTTCCTCTTATAACTATGGTGCTTGGGTGCTCTTTCTTTCCTTTGGGCCTGGTCTTCCTGCAACAAAAGGACTGAACTTGACTTGCCAAAGTGATGGTTACCCTGGTATATTAGCTTGCTAGGTCTGTCATAACAACAGACGGGTTGGCATAAGCAACATAAATGTATTTCCTCATAGTTCCAGAGGCTAGAAGTCCAGGATCAAGGTATCAGAGGGTTGGGTTCTTTGGAGGCCTCCCTTCTTGGCTTGCAGACAGTCTCTTCGTGTGTCTTCAAGTTGTCTTGCCTCTGTATGCATGTCTGTGTCCTAAACTCCTCTTCTTACAGGAACACTGGTTATACTGGATTATGGCCTGGCCTAAGGAACTGCATTTTCACTTAAATACCTTTTTATAAACTCTATCTATAAATTGAGTCACACACTGAGTATTGGGGGTAGGAACTTACAAATCTGGGGTGGATGCAATTCAGCCATAATACCAGGCATTCAATACTTTGTCAATAGTAACTAGGAATAAGATTTCAAACTGTCCCTTTGTTAAGTACCCTAGAAGTTTTCAGACCTCAGACAGTAAGACTGGCCAACAGTAAGAGAGAAGTATGTCTTTTGTAATGCAAGAGAAGTGTTACAAAGGAAGTGGAACACCAGGACCTGAATCTCTAGCAATTTCTCAGGGACATCTGTTTTAGAATAGAGTGTGTATGGAAACAAAGAATTTGGAAATTAGTTCCCTTAAAACTACTTGTGCCCCACATACCACACGCAGGCATTTGCATGTGCTTGTACTTCCATTCCAGCTTTAAGACTATGGCCCTTTATTCTTGCACTAACGTTCTAGGAGACACACAGAAGTTCAGCATCACATTGAGCGGAGCAATGTGGGAACAACTCACATGTTCATGGCTGTGGAGTGGATAAATAAATTGTGATACGGTCATAAATGGAATTCTGGATGGCCATGAAAATGAATGGAGTTTAAATTACCAATGATCTGGATGACTCTTTGGAATGTGATATTGCATTCAAAAACAAGGCACAAAAGAATATGTAGGTCCTTTATCTGTTTATGTAATGATCTAAAACATGAAAAATTAAAATGTTTAAGAATATAAGGCTCAGCGCCTGTGGCTCAAATGGCTAAGGCACCAGCCACGTACACCTAAGGTGGCGGGTTCGAATCCCCAGCCCAGCCCGCCAAACAACAATGATGGCTGCAACCAAAAGATGGCCAGGCATTGTGGCGGGTGCCTGTGGACCCAGCTACTTGGGAGGCAGAGGCAGGAGACTCGCTTGAGCCCAGGAGTTGGAGGTTCCTATGGGCTGTGATGCCATGGCACTCTACCCAGAGGGATAGCTTGAGGCTCCATCTCAAAAAGAGGAAAAAAAAAAAAGAATATAAGCATATATGTGGGTTATCTATTTATAACAATCTGGGGATTTATAAACATAAATTTTAGAATAGTGGACACATCCAAAGAGAAAGGAAAGTGGGTAGGAATAATGAATATCACAGAAAACATTAAAGACAATAGTACTGATCTTTTCCTCAAATTAAGAGGTAAGTTTTATGTTGAATCTTGACTCCTTATGTTTTACATAGATTTGATAAATTTTTTGGTTGTCCTTAGTGGTAAAACATTTAAAACTTTTAAAAGGCTATGGGCGGCTCGGCGCCTGTGGCTCAATCGGCTAAGGCGCCAGCCACATACACCTAAGGTGGCGGGTTCGAATCCCCAGCCCTGGCCCGCCAAACAACAATGATGGCTGCAACCAAAAAATGGCCGGGCATTGTGGCGGGTGCCTGTGGTCCCAGCTACTTGGGAGGCAGAGGCAGGAGACTCGCTTGAGCCCAGGAGTTGGAGGTTGCTATGAGCTGTGATGCCTTGGCACTCTACCCAGGGGGATAGCTTGAGGCTCTGTCTCAAAAAAAAAAAAAGAATGCATGCAGAAATGGTAAAAATATTATTTAAAAGACAAGAAAAGGCGGCCAGGAGCAGTGGCTCATGCCTATAATCCTAACATTCTGGGAGGCTGAGGCAGGTGGATTGCTTGAGCTCAGGAGTTCAAGACCAGCCTGAACAAAGAGCAAGCCCCGTCTCTAAAAAATAAAATAAAAGGCTCGGTGCCTGTAGCTCAATCGGCTAAGGCGCCAGCCACATACACCTAAGGTGGCGGGTTCGAATCCCCAGGCCGGGCCCACCAAACAACAATGATGGCTGCAACCAAAAAATGGCCGGGCATTGTGGCGGGCGCCTATGGACCCAGCTACTTGGGAGGCAGAGGCAGGAGACTCGCTTGAGCCCAGGAGTTGGAGGTTGCTATGAGCTGTGATGCGATGCCATGGCACTCTACCCAGGGGGATAGCTTGAGGCTCCGTCTCAAAAAAAATAAAATAAAATAAAATAAAATAAAATAAAAAATAACCAGTCATAGTGACAGGCATCTGTAGTCCCAGCTACTTGGGAGACTGAGGCAAGCAGATCACTTGAGCCCCAGAGTTTCAGGTCGTTGTGAGCTATGATTCTAGGGCACTCTACTGAGCGTGACAATGTAAGACTCTGTCTCAAAAAAATCAATCAATAAGAATACACCAGAGAGAGAGAGTGTCCTGCAGCAAACGACAAGACAAATTACTGCACTCTTTTCTTTTTCTTCTCTTTTTCTTTTTATTTCATTTTATTTATTTTTTTCCTTTTTAAGACAGAGTCTCAAGCTGTCTCCCTGAGTAGAGTGCTGTGCTGTCACAGCTCACAGTAACCTGAAACTCTTGGGCTTGTGTGATTCTTTAGCCTCAGCTTCCCAAGTAGCTGGGACCACAGGCACCTGACACAAAGCCCAGCTATTTTTGTTGTTGTTGCAGTTGTTATTGTTGTTTTAGCAGGCCTGGGCCAGGTTCTAACCCACCAGCCTCAGTATACGTGCCGGCTCCCTACCCACTGAGCTTTGGGTGCCGCCTGCACATTTTTTTTCAAATTACACCCTCTCCACTTTCCTCTTGGAGATTCTGACACGTTCACGGGTTAGCATCACCTGAATAATGCAGTGGACTATTGAGGATGGGAGGACAGGAGAGACAGGGCAATGAGGAAGCCGACATGCACAGCAGTCCCTTCCACCCTGCAGATCCGTCCTGGAGACAAAAAGTTGAGGAAAGTGGGCAAAACACTGAGCAAACCACTTGCTGCATTTTTATGCTTGGAACTCGATCACAGAGTTCACTGGGTTATGAAGCTCCCTAACTCTTCCTATCTGTTCTTCTCAAAAGTGTATTTAACCTAAAGTATTAGTAACCTCACAACAGAAACAACAGATAAAAGATAACTAGTACTAGTAAAATAGTAGGGCTATTTTTATGATACCATGTAATTCATTCAGACATATTGTTTATGACTGAGGTAGAATTCACATGCCATAAAATGCATTCATGTTTAAAATGTACAATTCAGACAATGCTCATGCCTATAATCTTAGCACTCTGGGAGGCGGAGGTGAGTAGATTGCTTAGCTCAGGAGTTCAAGACCAGCCAGAGCAAGAGTGAGACCCCCATCTCTGCTAAAAATAGAAAGTCAAATATTGTAGTTTCTGCTACTCAGAAGCTGAGGCAGAAGGATGACTTAAGTCTAGGGGTTCAAGACCAACCTGGGCAACAAAGCATAACCCCATCTCTAAAAAGAAATTTTAATTAAGGAAAATTTTCTGGTTTTGGCTTAACTGCTTTAAAGCAAGCTGTTTTCTCTTGTGAATGCTTTAAGTTGTCCAAAATCTAATCTCCTAGAAAATAATTTGCTTGGCCAGGTGCAATGGCTTTCACCTGTTTCCCAGCACTCAGGGAGGGTGAGGCAAGAGGATCTCTTGAGCTCAGGAGTTCGTGACCAGCCTGAGGAGGAACTTGACCCTGTTTCTACTAAAAATAGAAAAATAAGCTGGATGTTGTGGTGGGCACCTGTAGTCCCAGCCACTCAGGAGGTGAGGCAGGAAGATGGCTTGAGCCCAGGAGTTTGAGGTTGCTGTGAGCTAGGCTGACACCAGGCCCTCTAGCCCCGGTGACAGAGTGAAACTCCATCTCAAAAAAAAAAAAAATAGTAACAACAGTAATAATTTGCTTATTTAGCCTGTGATTACTTTCTGTTTGGGACATTCTTGGAGTGTTTCCCCCTAGATAACTTCACATAGAAATCGTAATGAGCTTCATCCCTCCTTCCCAGCATGACTCCCCCATCTGACCCCCAAATACACAGAGCACCTCTCCCAGGGTGCTGTCTTAGCTACCCAAGCAAATTGGTGGAACATAGCCATATGTGATACAATCTCGTGGATGGTGGCAGAATTTGGCAGTCAGAAAGTCACTAGGCATGTAATGTCTGGAGGTATATTTCCATGAAGGGCAATGTGAAGCCAGTGTGGGAGACAGTCCACTCATTTGCTCCCTGAGTGGACTGGCTGAAATCGCTGTACGAACGTGGCCGGGGCGCAGGGGAGGCGCTGGGAGGCCCGCACTCCATTGCGTTCGAGGACTCACGACTTGGGTTTTTCCCTCCTGCCTATTGTGTGTGTGGTAGGTACGACTTGGCTTCTAGGAGCATCTGTGGGAGTCATTATATATGAGTTTTAGGACAGGGAAGAGAAGCACCCAGTCGACTGACTGCCCCGGGGTGTGTCTTCGTGGCCTATTTTTTGGAGTTTAAACGAGCTTGTCCTTGAGGACCCTTGGGAGATACATGACCTGATGCAGATGGAAAAGGACCAATGCCTTCCTTTAGTTAACCATTATAGTTTATACTATTTATACATACGGGGGGGAGGAAATGGGTTCAAAGTGTCAAAGGAAGTCAAACCCTTCCTTTGCTTCAACAATAAATTTGCATTTTAAAGGGAGGGTGGTATATTCTTTATTAATTCCCCCTATTTCCTATCATGACTTTGGGGACATCGTAAAGCTTTATAAAGTATACTTTTTCGGTGGGGGAGATAAATAGGCTTTTCCCTTTTAAGAAAGGTAAGTCTTCCGGAGATCTGGGCGGCGCCGTCCCCCTCGGAGACAGTGACGCGGCAGGAACGAGCCGGGCAGGAACGAGCCGGACTCGGACACTCCGGAGGCCGGTCCGGCCCTGCTGGTTTCCTGGAATGCTGAGCTCCACCGTCACGCGGCAGTGAGGAAAATCCCTGCGAAATCAGTGGGACAGTTGCCGTCGGGGAGAGAGGCCCCGCTCGGCGGCCCCAGCCGCGGGGCAGGCGCTCCGGACGGGGGCAGCAGGGGAGCCAGCACCCGGGTCGCGCCGGGTCACAGACGCCCCCTGGTCCGGCCAGAGGCTGACAATGCGCCGATCCTACAGACGACAGTGGGGCAGGAGCGTTTTGTGTGTCATGAGAAAGGTGGGGCAGAGGTGACTCAGGGAAAAGCTGGTTTCCCCTAACACAGGCATTTTATTAATCTCATCGCAAGTGCTGTCACTCACCCAGAAAGGTCCCAAATGTGCCTCCCTTCCGCTTCTGGAGCGGTGGAATGCGGTGCGGCTGTCTAGATGGAGCAGAGGCGGGAGCGGAGGAGGCAGGAAAAGTACCAGCCCCCCTGCGCGGCCCCAGGAATACCGGCGGCTGTGAAAAGTTCCCCGGGCAGGAAAGGAGGACAAGCGCCTCCACCTCCTGGGGCATCTTCCCTTTCAGCCAGCCTTGAAGACCCTCGGGGAGAGAGAGGTGTTATTGGCAGAACCGTGACTCTTTCTTGTAGCTGAGCTGGTGAGATCATTAATAGCTATGTGCAAAATCCTTTACATAAGCTATCAACCTTAGTGCATAACACAACTACAACTAATCAATGAGCAACAATAGTTGTGAACATATACTTTGCGTTCAGGCCCTGCACTAGGACCTTGTCAGAGGGAGTCTTCTTTATTCTCAACCCCTCTATCAGAGCGGTATTTTCAGCCGGTCCATTTTACAGTTAAGAAACCGGCCTCAGAGTTGAAGCACCCAGGATCACTCAGCTAGTATGAGGCAGGTCCAGGACTGGTCACCCAGGATCACCCAGCCAATATGAGACCAATGTGTCTGTGACTCCAGACTTTTAAGCTGTGACTGGAAAGGATGACCTCATTCTGTTTTCAAAAGCTGGTATCTTTCCACTAGCCAGGTCGGGATTGCTTCAGGCAAGTACAGAATTGGGGAAAAAATGAAAGAAAACAATCCCTCTTCCGCCTGCCCCAGGCTGGGATTGTGTGATGGCAGTGTAGGCGTCCCCCCACTCAGGTCCTGTTCACTCAGGCACAGGCTGGGTGAAGGGCGGCTGGACTTGTGGCCTGTGGAAGCTGAATTCTAGCACTCCCTCCTCCCTGCACAGCCCATCTTCAGGAGAATAACTTTGCCCACCATTCCCAGATTCCTAGCCCAAGCATGAATCACGAAATAATCAGTTTAATTGTAGATTCACGGGGAACACACACACACTCAACATACACATGAAGTACACACCTGCACATGAGAGGGTACACAGGAACCTTCTGTTCTTTTTTTTTTTTTTTTGAGATGGAGCCTCAAGCTATCCCCCTGGGTAGAGTAGAGTGCCATGGCATCACAGCTCATAGCAACCTCCAACTCCTGGGCTTTGACTCTGCCTCCCAAGTAGCTGGGACCACAGGCACCCGCCACAACGCCTGGCCATTGTTTGGTTGCAGCCATTATTGTTGTTTGGCGTGCTGGGGCTGGGGATTCAAATCCGCCACCTTAGGTGTACATGGCTGGCACCCTAGCCGATTGAGCCACATGCGCCGAGCCGAACCTTCTGTTCAAGGAATCAGCCTAGGTCACTTTTTGCTGTTATACATTAAATCTGTAAAATTCACTTATTTTTAAGGTGAACCTTAGCAGGCATCAGGATCACCAAAAGGACCTGTTAAAACACAGGTCACTGGGCCCCATCCCCAGAGTGGTCTGGCTGGGAACCTGCAAGTTCCCAGGTGCTGCTGACACTGCTGGCCAGGAGAACGCCTTTCAAAACTGCTACTGTGTGAAGGTGTGGAAGCTTTAACTTTGTCTCATTTGATTTGTTTTTGTTTTTGTTTTTTTGTGGGTTTTGGCCGGGGCTGGGTTTGAACCTGCCACCTCCAGCATATGGGGCCGGCACCTTACTTCCTTGAAGTCACAGGTGCTATTCTGTTTTGTTTTGTTTTTGAGACAAACACTCTGTTGCCCAGGCTAGAGTACCGTGGCGTCAGCCTAGCCCACAGCAACCTCAAACTAGCCTCAAAGATCCTCCTGAGTAGCTGGGACTACTGGTGCCTGCCATGACATCCTCTTAAACTTTCTCTTTTTTTAATTTCTAGGCACTTATCCACACCTATTTAAATGTGATTGCAGCAGTTCTCAAGGATTTTCAAACCTTTGCCGCTCACCCAGGTTTCCTATTACCGTTGTATTAAATTATACTCACAAATCGAGCAGACTGAAAACACAAATCATCTTACAGTTGTGAAGGCCAGAAGTCTAAGATGGGGCAGCCGGCCTGTGCTTCTTTTTCTTTTTCTTTTTTTTTTTTTTTTTTTTGAGACAGAGTCTCACTATGTCACCCTCGGTAGAGTGCAATGGTGTCACAGCTCACAGCAAACTCCAACTCTCAGGCTTAACTGATTCTCTTGCCTTAGCCTCCCAAGTAGCTGGGACTAAAGGCACCTGCCACAACGCCCAGCTATTTATGGTTGCAGCTGTCCAGCTGGCCCCGTCTGGGTTTGAACCTACCAGCCTCAGCATATGTGGCTGGTGCCATAACTACTGTCCTGCGGGTGCTGAGCCAGGGCTGTGCTTTTTCATGGAAATTATGGGAGAGAATCCATTTTCTTGCCTCTCCAGCTTCTAGAGGTGCCTGGATTCTTCAGCTCGGGGCCCCTTCCTCTGTCTTTGAAGCCACCAACAGTGTAGCATTTTCACACCACCTCCCAACAAACACACACACACCCCTCTGCTTCCATCATCACATCATCATCTTTGTCTCTGTCCCTCCTACCTCCCCCTTATAAAGACCCTTCTGATTACATTGGGCCTATTCAGATAATCCTTGATAATCTTTCCATTTTAATATGCTTAATCAATCTGCCAAGTTATTTTTGCCAGGTTAAAGTAACATATTCACAGATTTCAAAGATTAGGCAGTGAGCATCTTTAGGACCCACCTGCTGCTTAAATTCTAGTAGGTGGCCAGGCCTGGTGGCACAGGCCTATAAGCCCAGCTATCCAGAAGGCTGAGGCAGAAGGATGCTTGAGCCCCGAAGTCTGAGACCGTAGAGCACTATGATCACACCTGTGCACAGCTGCTGCCCTCCAGTCTGGGCAACATAGTGAGAGCCTGATTCTAAATAATTAGAGCCCCAGGCCCACCCCTTCTGAGTTAGAGGCTTTAGTGCTCCACTGAACTTGCTGAAGGCAAGCACTCAGTGCTCAGCCCCAGTGTCTCCCTCCATACCTGCCAGGAGGCCACTTGGGAAAGACACAGAAAGATGAACTGCACTGTTTGAGATTGCTGGTTATTACCTTGGGAATGTTTCTGAGCTGAAGTTCCAACTCAGCTGTGTACTTTCTGTGAGTGGGTGGCTCGTGTGCTGGGGGCCATCGCACAGTCCCGTAGATGGTTTCACCCCGAAATGTGTTTTCTCACAGATCTGGCTGCTAGAAGCCCAGCTCAAGGTGTCAGCAAGGTCATTCCTTCTGCGGCTTCTCTTTGGCTTGCCGATGGCTACCTCCTCTGTGTCATTCTGCCTGTGCATGTCCACACCCAGGGGCTCTCTTCTGACAAGGCCACCAGTCATATTGGATTGATGCAGACTCTAATGACCTCATCTGAACTCAGTCCCCTCTTTAAAATCACCGGCCTCCACCTATAGTCCCAGCTACTTCAGAGGTGGAGGTGGGAGGACCACTTGAACCCAGGGGTTTGAGTCCAGCCTGAGCAAAATAGCAAGACCTGTCTCAGAAAGAAAAAAAAAATGCCTATCTCCAACCACAGTAACATTCAGAGGTATTGAGAATCAGGACTTCAACATATGAATGTGATGGGGGGCGGGGGTACAGTGCAGCCTAACCCAGTGGGCGAGCACCCTGGTAGATTCAGAAACTTACCTTCATTCTTTCCCAGTATAATTGTTGGACTAGGCAGTGTGAATGCTGGCAAAAGAAGGCCAAGCTATTAACTTTCTTTCTTTCTTTCTTTTTTTTTTTTTGAGACAGAGCCTCAAGCTGTCCCCCTGGGTAGAGTGCTGTGGTATCACAGCTCACAGCAACCTCCAACTCCTGAGTTCAAATGAGTCTCCTGCCTCAGCCTCCCAACCTACTTTTTGGTTGCAGCTGTCATTGTTGTTTGGCAGGCCTGGGCTGGATTCGAACCCACCACCTTAGATGTATGTAGCTAGCGCCTTAGCTACTTGAGCCACAGGTGCTGAGCCTTCTTTATTTATTTTTAGAGGCAGGGTCTCACTCTGTGGTCCAGGCTGGACTACAGAGGCATGATCACAGTTCACAGCAACCTTGAACTCTGGGCTCAAGCAATCCTCCCACCTCAGCCTTCCAAAGTGCTGAGATTACAGGCATGAGACACTGTGCCTATTCCCAACCTGTTAACTTTACAAGTGTGTTCTGAAACCCAGAACTGCCTTTTTCATCACCAAATTAGGCTGGGGATGGAAGGTAGAAAAGGTCAAAGCAGCCACTAGAGTCTCATTCTTAGTCTGTGTAAGCAGATATCATTTGAGGCTTAGCCTCCCCTGAGCCAGCTCCCTGCAGGTTTTTGTTTGATACAGTTCACAGCTAGTTCCCCAAATTCCACCCAGTCAGTACACACACTGGACACAGAGGAAATAAAGGTGTAGACACTGCGTGTTTGCGTTTGATGCTTTGAAAGAACTGTGTGATAGAAATGATTTCATTTTCAAGGTTTGGCTCTGATAGAGAAGTCAAACAGCCCACAAGTTGAAACAAATCAGTCTTATCTTACTCTTGACTCACCTGTTCCTCTCTCTTCAAAGCCTGTTGGCGGCTGGAGTCTGATTTGTGATTGTTAGAGTAACTGCTGTTACAAAATCTTTCCTGGATGTGTCGTGAGTCTTTGACTTATGTGATCTCAGTTCTCTGACATTCCTCCTGGACAAACCTTTGCTACTCCATGATCAAAGTCACTAACCGACACAGCTGAAGCACAGGCGCGCCTCGTTTCACAGCTCTCTGCTTTACTGGGCTTCATTAATATTGTGTTTTTTACAAAGTGAAGGTTTGTGGCAACCCTGCATCAAGCAAGTCTGGCAGCGCCATTGTTCCAATAGCATGCGACCCCTTTTGTCCCAGGGTCAGCGTGTTTTAGCAAAAAAGCACTTTCTTTCTTTCTTTCTTTCTTTTTTTTTTTTTATAAAAAGTCTTCTTTCTTCATTTATTTTTTTTTGCAGTTTCTGTCCAGGGCTGGGTTTGAACCCGCCGCCTCTGGCATATGGGGCTGGCGCCCTACCCTTTTGAGCCACAGCTGCCACCCTCTTTTTTTTAATTTCAGGTTAATATAAAGGTGTAAACAACTAGGTTACAATGCTTGCATTTGTTAGGTAGAGTCCCTGTTCCAGTTATGTCCTGCACCCAGGAGGTGTGCCATATACCCTTACATCGTGCCCATTAGGTGGGAGCACACTGATCCCCCTCTCCCTCCTCTTTCCCCAACTTGAACTGAACTTTCTCTTATGTGGGTGTTGATCAGTTTGTCTACTGGCTTCATATAGTATTGAGCATAATGGACACTTGCTCTTCCACTCTTTACTAAGAAGAATGTGTTTCAACTCCATTCAGATTAATACAAAAGATGTAAAGTCTCCGTCTTTTCTGTGGCTGAAGTTAGTATTCCATGGCATACATATACCACAGTTTATTAATCCATCCATGGGTTGAGGGACACTTCTGTTGTTTCCATATCTTGGTGATTGTAAATTGAGCTGCAATAAACAATCCAGTGCAAATGTCCCTATAATAAGATGATTTTTTTTTCCTTCTAGTAGATGCCTAGTAATGGGATTGCAGGATCAAATGGAAGGTCTATTTTGAGTTATTTGAGAATTCTCCATGCTTCTTTCCAAAGGATCTGTATTAGTTTGCAGTCCCACCAACAAGTGTATAGGTGTTCCCTTCTCTCCACATCCACACCAGCATTTGCAACTTTGGGACTCTGTGATGTTGGCTATCTTCACTGGGGTTATCTTCACTGGGGTTAGGTGATCTCAGGGTAGTTTTGATTTGCATTTCTTTGATGATTAGGGACAAGGACCATTTTTTCATGTGTGTTGGCCTTTCATGTGTCTTCAGAGAAGGTTCTATTGATGTCTCTTGCCCAGTGATAGATGGGGTTATTTGCTCTTTTTTGTTGTTGATTAATTTGAGTTCAATGAAGTACTTTTTTAGAGGTAATACTACTGCACACTGAGACTACAGTGAGATATAAACGTAACTTTTATATGCACTCATGCATGGGGAACCAAAAAAAAATATTGTGGCTCACTTTATTGTGATTTTTACTTTGTCACCCTCAGTAGAGTGCCACGGTATCATTGTAGCTCACAGCAACCTTAAACGTTTGGGCTGAAAAGATCTTCTTGCCTCAGATTCCCGAGTAACTGTCACTACAGACACCTGCCACAACACCTGGCTTTTTTTCTTTTTTTTTAAAGAGGCAAGTCTTGGCGACAACACAATCTCTTAAGCCCAAGAGTTTGAACTCACAGCTGTGAGATGTGACACCACAGCACTCTACCCAGGGCTATAGCTTGAGACTCTGTCTCAAAAAAAAAAAAAAAGGACAGCTCGGCACCTGTGGCTCAATCGGCTAAGGCACCAGCCACGTACACCTAAGGTGGCGGGTTCGAATCCCCAGCCCAGGCCCACCAAACAACAATGATGGCTGCAATGGCCAGGCGTTGTGGCGGGCGCCTGTGGTCCCAGCTACTTGGGAGGCGGAGGCAGGAGACTTGCTTGAGCCCAGGAGTTGGAGATTGCTATGAGCTGTGATGCCATGGCACTCTACCCAGGGGGACAGCTTGAGACTCCGTCTCAAAAAAAAAAAAAAAAAAAAGG